>JBBPLN010000275.1:0-27720 GCA_038089815.1 Sutorius eximius | reverse complement strand
ATGTACAGAGTTCGGCGATTGCGAGTCCCTGAAATCGAGTTGCGGCGTGGATCGAGACACGAGGGAGTGCTTACTCACGGCTATATCTGTTGTTGTAATGGTCAGAGGAGCAGATACCGAACTCATCGGACCATACACCTACCTACTAAACACGTCAGCGCTGAGAACGCTTCCAATGATATTTCCTATGGAGAAGGTCAAAAAGAGACTGATCACACGAGCAAAAAAGCATGCCTAGATGGGGCACATTGTTGCAATAAGGCAACGCAGAGGTGATCAATATATTTGTTTCCCCCTCTTTCGGTAATCTAACCGATGGATGATAGTGAGACGTGTCCGATGGGTCGCGGAGGGAATGCTTACATTGCGGATTGGCCAGGATCAGGAATCAATCTGAGAACTTGTTCTCTGACTTTTTGTGTCATCGTGGATGTTCGTCAAGTCACTGTTCGATTCGCTGTGGTCCTTTTGATCGATTCATCAAGTGACTCACTCAGCGTTTACTCGTCCGCGATGCTTACTAATCATCGAGCTGCCAGTTTGCAAGCTTGGCCTAGAGATAGTGTCATGAGTTACGTTGAATTTACGTTTGCGTGATATCCGAGGCCAAGTCGCCTTGTTGCGTCAAGGCCCCGTTGCTATCGAATCTCCAAACATCCATCTTAGCCTCGGCTTCCAAGTTCTGGGACGGTCTGTGGAGATTCCAAAGATGGGTGACGGTGTTGAAGTGGTAAGACGGTCGTCCGTGCTACCCGGTTATGGAACAGGGTTGTAGAACTGACATAACGGATAAGCTCACATGCCTTTTCCCAAAAGTCCATTGGCAAGCCGGACCGCGTCGTGTCGGCGCGCAGGGTCTCAATGTCAATATATGCACGACAAGGATAACGATCACATTGATGACAGTCAGGTGGTCTCGAACCGCTAGCCCAAGATAGAATGTATGCTGCGCCATGGCTGTGGTCCATGCGAAAGAAACGAGGTACGTAACTTTGAGAACCTTGCTAACTCCGTGACTCGGCGTGTGCATCGCATGTTCTCCTTTTATAAAGTCGCCTAACCTCGGGGAGCTTACTCGCAATGCCTCCAACTTGTTCGTAGTTGCTCCGAGACCCCCAAATCGATCGCTGCGATCATGCCGCTAGACAGAATTGTCACGGACCCCATCATATCCACGGAGAATGTCAGCTTCACTCCTTCCCGCTCTCGTCCCCCTGTAGAGGATCTCCCTTACACTTCCGAAGTCAGCTTGCCATCGGAATGGAACCCTCTCTTGGGTGCTCCCAAATCCAAGAAGCCATTCTACCGCGCCCGCCCGCTATGGTGTGGTTTTCCTCACAAAACCGTTGCGCGAATTGACCCGTGTCCAGGTTGGTTCCGTTTGCACTGACGGCCTCCATAACCGTAAGTCGAATGCCCCACACCGAAATGTTGCATCTCAAGCCCGTGTGTTTCTCCAGCGTGGAATGACACTGGCTCCTCGTGTCGAGGTGTTCACTGAGCTCTCGTGCAGACAGCTTCGTGGGCACTGGAACCACTCTTCTGCCCATGAATCACTTGTTGGTCACGTCGCTATTTACACTCAGATCGACAGTCGCCCAAGCTCCACTCCTTTATACATACCCTCCGTGCCGCCACCTTCACAGTCTTTAGAAGAGTCCGAAGGCGACGGCGTTAGCGAAGGCGATGATCCTCGCGTTGTTCCTGGAAAGAAATGTGTTTCAGACCCTGATGTGCAGGCTGGCGCAGTCAGACTTCAAACAATCATGACGACAACCATGGGTGCACTCTCAGCGCTCACCACCGGTTGGTGGGGCCGTTTTGGAGAACGTTATGGCCGTACTCGTGTCCTTGCGATAGCCACTCTTGGCTTGTTCCTCACGTATGTGTACAATCTTCCCATGGAAATGTCGGTGGCGTTTATCTGTGTCTGATTCATACCGTTCAGGGACCTAACTTTCATACTCGTCTCTACGCCACGTAACCCACTTGCTGCGCACTCGCATAAGCTTCTCGTTTTGGCCCCAATTATCGAAGGATTGTTGGGAGGATGGTCATCGCTTTCTGGCGCCAATACAGCCTACATTGCTGATTGTACATCACCTGGTTCCCGCGCGACCATCTTTGCGCGTTTCACCGGCGTTATATTCGTGGGTTTGGCACTCGGACCAATAATAGGCGCATGGCTCATCCAAAACCCGATACCATTTTTGAGAATCGGACAAGGTACACTTTTTCCGGCCCCATGATGACGTCTTACTAATGTCGGGACCAGCTGATCACCCATTGCGCAGTGTCAACTCGGTCTTTTGGGTTGCCATCTGTGGTTCTTTCGTGAATCTTTTGCTCGTGCTTTTCGTGTTTCCAGAGTCCCTTCCTGCATCCCGTCGGGCGATGAACAGGAAAGGTAAGAACCGCGCGATAGAAGACGACGAAGTAGGAACTGGTAGTAAGTCATTTATTTTCCTTATCTCAAGATGTATTTCATTGATCTTTGCAGCGGAAAGAGATAACAACACTTGTATGGCCTTCCGCCTCGTCAAGAGTTTCATTTCCCCTCTCGCCAAATTCTTACCGGCCGATGTGCCAGCGGCCCGCTCAGCAGGGCTGCCGCGGCAACCATCTACCCGCAAGGATTGGAGCCTGACGTTCCTCGCGTTATCACTCTTCGTTTACATGCTGTCTTCGGGTCTCTTCCAGGTCAAGTATCTGTACGCGGAACATATCTACGACTGGGCCGCGGAACAGCTGAGTTATTATATCGCATTCATGGGTACGGTACGGGCTTTCTATCTCCTCGTTCCCCTGCCATGTGAGTCACGAGATGCCCCGTTCAATTTCGTGGCGTGTACTGACAGAAGACCCAGTCCTTTTGGCCACATTCAAACCGGTTAGGGCGGCAGTTTCGTCGGCGATCTCGGGCCAGCCTAACAACACGGGACCCAAAGCAAAACCCAAACTCACGAGAAGCCACCTCTTCTCTGAAATTCATTTCGACCTGCTGGTCGTGCGATGCTCGATGTTTGTCGACTTTTGCTCGCATGCATTCGCCGTCTTGTCCCCGCTTCCATCCAAGGATGCCTCGTCCTCGCAGTGGTCTCAACTTATGTTTGTTGGCGCTACCTCGTTGGGGTGTGTCAGTGCTGGCGTTATGCCCGCCGCGCAAAGCCTGGCACTCTCCACTCTCCAAGGCCGCAAGTTGGCAGAGGAGGAAGCGGCACGAGTACAGGGTGGTACGGAATGTGTTCCTGCAGGACAAGATGCAGCACTCGAGTCGGGTAAATTATTCGGTGCGATTGCCGTCCTTCAGGCGATCGGACAGACTGTTCTCGGGGTACGTCTTTTTTCGCCTCGGAGGGGAATTTGACCTCATTTATTCCTGTTAGCCCATTCTATTTGGGGTGATATACAGCAACACCGTCGCTTCGTCCCCAAAGACGATCTTTGCTACAGCCGCAATCCTCGTTATAATTGCCATCATCCTCAGCTTGTTCGTGAGACCGGATGTCAGTCTATCTGTGCGCAAGAACGTGCGGAGGAAGGTAAAGCCCACCGCGATATCGAGGCATAGAGCGGAAGAGAACAGGGGACGCTCTAGAGTGAGCAAAGACCTCCGAGGTGGATCCGCAAGTGCTTCGTATTATGGCGCCACGCAATATGAGCCGAGTCTCGCCAGCACGGCAACGGAAGCTGGTACTTCTGGACGTGCGTGGGCGCCAAGAGACGTTACTTGATTTGCAGAATGAGAAGTGTGGTGAGATAGGGTGGCATGCATATCCATATTCACTAATTTACTCTTTATAACGGTCCTAATTTATACCAACTCGACCAACTGAGAGGTTGATGTCCACTGCGTGTTAATAACATCCCGGCGCGAATGACACGCAGGAAGAATCCAAAATTGTTTTGACATTACGTGCTACATCCACGAGTAATCTGTCCCGATACCATCCACAGTTCGACGTGGAGGTAACGCAGTCCTATGTACATCCCACCTGGATCTGCTCGCTTTATCGAGAGCTCGATCCTCCATAGCCAGTACTCGTTCTAAGAGGCCCCATGTTAGAGGGTCCCTCCCGTCTGTCTCCGTCGCCATAAAAGCTCGCTCGACGCCGCGTAGGTCTGAAACGGGACTCGGAGCGTTCCCAGTCATACGCACGTGGGACCGACTGGCTCCGGTTGAGCAGACCGCCTCCTAATGCACCGAGAGCAGCACCAGTCCAGAATCCAGGACGCCAACCCTCTGTGGCAGATGCGTCCTTGGTGTAAGGTGGAGGAGGGCCCCGGAAATCGCCGGGAAAGTACTCGTTTCCGGGTCGCCACCCGTCGTCGGGCCCGGGGTAAGTAGGGGGAGGGACCCGCTGGGTGTTCCCCGTTGGGGGGTAGTTCCGGCGCAAGCAGGAGGAGATAAAGTTGTACAGGACGACGGCGAGGACGACGAACCAGACCAACATGAAGAGGATACCGGACATGTCCAAGTCTGGGGTCGCTCGGCAGTGAGTTCCAACGGTGTGGCCAACAGATATGCTTTTTAGGACATACTGTTGAGGAAATTGGATACGCCGAACGATGGCCATTCCAGAGTGTCGTCCCTGAGCGAATGGGGGAGCTGTACGAGATGGTACTCGAGGGAGCAGGACCCTGCCGGCGTGTTGCCAGTCAGTAAATACCAGGATAACCCTCGGGAGTACCACCACGACTCACCTTTCATCACGTATGGGTCACCTGGACCACTCCAGCCCTCGCACGAGACCCCTACCTTGCCGAACCGCAAAGAGGATGGCAGGTCTGCCTCACACTGTCACGGTCATGGCGCTTCAGGTCGCGTACAAGAGCCACTTGGACCTGTTACTTGCCTTCCAGTCGACATTGACGCCCGAGCCACCGATATTCCTACAACGCACAACCTCAGGCTGGTACGTGGCGCAAGGTTTCCCAAGGCATACCAACTGAGCAATTGGGGTGGTCCTCCTGGCGGTCGTTAGGGAATCTTTGTAGAAAGTGATTGCGGGAATGTTCTCAAGGGCTATCCGGGACATGTTTTATGTTACAAGCCCTGGCCGAGACCGACGGGCTACAGTGGAACAGCAAACAAAGGTGACGAGCGCCAGCGAATGCGTTGCCGTTAATGGTTATGTACACACGCCTGGGCGCAAACGATTACCACGACGCTAGTATGTAGCAGGACATCCAGGACAGATTCCACCACCACAACCCCAACAACTAACGACGCCGACGCCCCACGTTCGCAGGATCAGCGAGACGATACTAATAACCCCTTCTCCAAGCACGAATCCACTGGCAATGACAATCAAGCGAATGTTTGTTCCACCAGTCTTGCCGACCTTCCGGTGGTACCAGTACTCTATCAATCCGCCGATGAAGCGTGCAAGTGAAAAGGATGGTGTGTTCAAGAACCCGATTGCAAACGCGACGCCAGATGGGATCCATTTCGCATATGACAGACCACGCTGGACAGCCAAGATCTTGATACCCGCGACAACGGAAAACAACAGAGCAAATAGTAACATGAATAACCCCGTGTTTTCTGGTAGTTGCCCGTTACCTGTTATCTTATGTCAACAACGACGCGAAACCACAGATGATTCTCCTCGCTTACGGAGCAAACGCGCGAGGCCGAGCCATACGTATGCAGTCGGAGCAGGGAAAGAAGGCCCGGGTATACTATAAGCTCTCTGGTAAAGGGTATAGGCAGACGCAGACACTATAATAGACAACGATGACCCAATTAGCTGACCATAGAACTGAGCTCTTGGCGAAGCGTGAATCAAGTGCCCGGTCTTGAGGTCTTGCATGAGATCACCAGCTCTGGATGGGTGTGTCAGATAGATAAGTCCGTGGAGTGATACTCACTGTGATGCGCCTGCCTCGGCCACTCCACCTGCGATTATGTTCGCCACCACGTTTCCGGGCTGTATCCAAGCGAAAAGAAGTTGTGAGATTTTACCCAGTCCGCTCACAGGGTTTAGATCAGTCTCTCCCAATGCCCGAACCCTAACAAAGGGTCAAAGAGGAACATCACAGAATGCAGCACTCGTACCCCAAGATACTCAGCAAACCACCGACGGCGAATCCTATCAGCGTCGCCCAAGGCTTGATCCCTTCGTCCCCGAAAACTACCCAGACCAGCAAGGTCCCTACTATCACGCTCGTTACCAGGCCGCTCAGGACCCAACGAGTCGGGACAAGCCGGTCCGGCGTCTCGGTGTCATGATCCTCTTCTGTCACTGCATCTCCAACCTTTGAAATCGACCATGTCGCCTTGGCGATGGCCGATTGGACGACTGGGAGGAGGGAGACGAATGAATCTGCACACATGATCGCAAGGGAAACCCAGAGAATCCACCCTCTGGCACCGGTAGACATGTCACCGACTGGTCCTGGTGCCCATCCGGCGTACTTGGAGAGGGGTGATAAGATTCCCCAACCAACAAACATTCCCTGCAACGCCCATCAGGTTCCCCAGTCCATCAAACGATCGACAGATATGTTACCAAGTTCATGCTCAAGGTAGTGGGGAAGCCCATGATAATACCTAGCGAAGTGAGGATTTGGAACAGCTGGCGTGCAAAAATGAACGCTTACCCTGACCGACATATGATAGACTAGGGGTGAACGACCATAGCCACTCACGAGCGAGGTATTTGCCAAACAGCGGTATAGAGAAGACGATCGGAAAGAAGTATGCGGCGAGCTGAAAGATTGTGAGACGTTTGAATGAAAACGTTGTGTGAGCTGACCGTTATAACTCCAGAAACGCAAAAACTATAAATAAGATCCATCCAGCCTTCTTGTTGAACGAGCTCGCGTTCGCCGCCGGCATCTTCTGTTTCGTCTACAGAATCCTGAACAGCTGTGTCCGCCTCATCGATGAGGGTGGTGTTGCCGGCTGAGTCTTCCGTATCGAGCGCCCTGTAGCCCGAACGGCGGCGTAACGATGTTTCAGGCGGCGGAAGCCGGTGAAGAACGGAAATCAACTGTGCTGTTGCAGTTCCAGAAGGGAATGCGAGTTGCTCCTCGATGATCTGCACGACGTAACAACACTATTGACCGCACAGAAAAATGTATACGGACCACTTGTTTTCGGATTGGAGGAGATAGGAATACTCCAAAGAAAGCGATCGAGCACGACCAACCGACCGCTGCGGCCCAGGAGAGGAATATTGGTGGGCTTCCGTCCTGTTCCTCATCTAATAGACCCAGAGCCGGAAGTATGCCGACAAATCCGGCTGACAGTGGCATCTTGTGCGGGTTCCTAAAATCTTGTCGTTGGAGCAATGGATAAACTCACGGTCCCTGTGGCGACGGCAGTCGTCTGTACCACGATGAGTTCTTGAGGAGAGAGCGGGGCAGGGAGCATCTTGGAGACCAAGAAACCGATAAGGGAGGATTGCAATGACATCCTGTATTGTCGGGTTGAGGACTCTGTAGTACATGTTACTTGGAGGACGTACATGCTGATCCATCCCGTTTGAAGCCCAAAATAAAGATTGGTGAAGCACAGTAGACAACCGATAAGAAGTCCAATCGTGACTGCACGAAACTGGTAACCGGTTAGCACACGAGCGAGATGGGACTCTGACTACGTACTGTAAACTCGGATTGCGCGTACCGTTGAGCGCCTGGGTCGTCGTCGTTATGAAGACGTGATCTCCACAAGGGTTTCAGCGAACCGAAGAAGAAGAAGGAGAAGTATAACGACTCTACCTCATCCATCGTCCCAACGCCATGTCAGAACTTGGCTTGAAATACGCTTAGTAAAGTCCCCTGTCCAAACACCTGTCTAGTGGCAGTGTTGACTCACGTGACTCTTCATTAAGTAATATGCCCCGATATTGCCGTGTTAATCCAACACGGAGTCCCCTTGTCCCTGCCACCGACGGCGACGACGACGACCAACACGTCGAGCTCATCGTCGACGATAAAGGTGTCACTTCCCGGCCCGCCCTACTCGCCATCTTCCTTCGGTTTTATGGGTCGCAGCGCTCTACAACCTCCCTCTTGGTGCCTCTGATTTGTCACTTTCCTCCACCTCGTCAACCATGGATGGCGTGGATCCTTCTTATGAACACGCCAATGCACTCGCGGGCCCGTCTTCGATCACCCAGGACGCTCCCGCACTCTTCTTACCTTCCACCATGGGTACGTGCCCGTTATTCCATACAAGATTCGCTTAATGCCCCTCCCGAATAGCTCTTCCCCAACCTCAAGCTCTCCTCGCCAGCACCCAAGACCTCCTCGCCCGCTTCCGCCTTCATCCCGCATACGACAAGCATGTCCGTATTTCTCTTGATGCATCCGTCCCTCCACCTCTCGCGGCCGCACAGTCAAACGTCCCTCTCCCACCCGACCTAGATGAGAAGAAAAAGAAGAACTCTTACCGTCACCTTATCAAAACTCTCCCCGGAAAGCACTCCATGAAAAAGGATGACTACTTGGTCACTATCATGCAGGTGCCGCCGAAGCAGCACATACCCATTGTCCAGTTCGATGCGAAAACGCAGAAAGAAGCTTTCACCGTCTCTGCTGAAGGACTGAAAGGGGTTTGTCCCAGTTTTACCAGACACTACTTCAATCCTTCTCACTCTCATATCACAGTGGAATGCCGGTACCCTCATACTCGAATCCGCGCAAGCAAGGGAAGATCGCAAAAAGCGCGTTAGTATCGCTCCCCATGTTTTAATCCCGACCACGTGTCTTATCATCTGTTCAACCTTCACAGAAGGAATTAAAAAAGCTTGCCCGCGCTCAAGCTCAGGGACTTACACCGGGACCATTACCCAGCACACCAACCGCTTTCCCTCAACTACAACCTGCTCCTTCAAATCCAACGATCCCATCCGCACAACAACCACCTGGTGCACCGCAACCCTCACAGCCAAAGCCACGGGTTGCACCTGTAACAATCCCTCCTCCAGGCCCAGTAGGCCAATCGACGTCCACCCCCACAAGCGCCACGCCACGCTCAGCAGTGCCAATTACCGCACCACCTCAGCGTACCGGTATTCCTATGCCTGGCAGAGGCCAGAAACGCGAACTCGAGGATGGCTCAATACAATCATCAACACCAACATCGCTCTCGCCGAATGTACCGATCGGAGTTGTAGGTACCCGTGCGGGGATAGGTAATGTGCGGCCGCGCCCCATAAAGAAACAACGAATGGTACGTCAGTTTACCTACCTCTTTCGCACGATTCTCCCCCTCAAGGTCCCATCTGTGTGGTGGATCTGTACGGAGCTCACATTTTCTCGGATAGGATATACACGGCCAGTCCAGAGAGGTACTCGTGCAACAGCCCACCCCACAAGGTTCATAGTCCCGTCCGATTGCCACGCACTCGTGATTTCCCCGACTTTCCATATGGACCGTCGTGATTTGGCATGCCCGCAGGCTTCTAACCGTCACAAGCATTCGCGTCCACACCCTCCTGCAGTTTTGATCCGTCGGCAGGGCAGGGACATCCTCCACCGTGATGATGTTCGAAGCTTCTACGTGCGGCGATAGAAGCCAATAAGTGAGATCCTAGGTTAGCCGATGTACACTCATCTGTTGTACAGTCGCTGTTCAGTACCGTTCACTCTCTCAACTCTCTCGTTGCCGACGACCATCATTTGTTCTATTTGTGTTTTTACGCACCGGCACTGACAGCCTCTGCTCCCGGCACACAACACTCACACTTATTAAGTCTTCACTTGCATTTGCATTCGCTTTCGAATTCATGATCATGTCACTGATGGGATTCAATCATGCATTATCATTTATAACTATCTTCTCCTAATGATGTACATTCGAAGACATGAACTGCATACCTGAAATGTTATTCGATGTTACAGACTCGAGAGGGTAACGATGGAAATGTGCTGCAAGGCAAGTACCTCGGAAAGTTGTACACAGACCGATACTATCCGAATCGACATCCATCGCCGTGAACGTAAATATATTCCGTGGTCCCTTTGGTCTTCGTACCAGTGGTCGCGCAACGAGGTCATACGTAAAGCTCGACCAGTTTCAACCGCGCTGTCAAGTCATACTGGCCATGCGAACGTGCGGCCTCTGATAGTTGTACAAGTCCTTGTAAATCATGATCCAACATTCTCGTAAATCCATCAATACTTGGCGACCACCTCGTCCGCTGCTTCTACCAACAGCTTCTCGGTCCCAGTCTCGCGAGACGAGTGCCCTGCATCGGAAACGATGGTAAACTTGAACGGTGCCGAAGGCTTCGCTTCCCAGATTGTCTTGAGCGCCCAAGCGGTCGTTGCCTAGATCGCAATCGGTCAGAACAGGAAGGCAAACAGATGCTGTGAGCATACAGTGCAGACGACATCGTATCTTCCTTGTACGACGATCGTAGGGATGTCTCGACTGCACACACGTTAGCAAAAATGAGCAAGCGATAGACGAGTCAACTTGCATCCTGGCGATACTCTGTTCTTCCAAGAGTTGGCCGTCGCGTATAAATCCCTGTCGCATTTGTGAGCGCGTCTCTAAGATACATAGGCAGGGTTCTGAAACAGACATCGTTGACGAAATAGTGATTTTCAATCCGTGCAAAGGCACTATCCATGCTACGGTCAGCAAGGGCGTGTTCGATCGACACTCGGAAAGGAACACACAATGCAAACGAGTCCTCCTCTGCGCGTTGGAGCATGTCTTCGCTAACGTGCAGTTTAGAGGTGGCCATCCTGTGCGTTAGCAGATCATTGATCATGTTGAAGCCCGAAAATAAGCTGGGAGAAATCACGCACTCCCATCTAGACCATGCTTTCGCAGCACGTAGTCTCGTTTTCTCCTCTGGTGAGTGGAGGAGCGCATGGTATGCCGCCAACATGTCATGCCGCTTGGAAGGATCCACTGGTGCAAGGAAGCGATCCCTGAATTTGTGTTCGTGAACAAAGTGCAAACCACACTCGCAAGGAGAAGGTACCCACCATTCTTCTGGGAAGAGATGGGAAGTACCATCTTGATAGAAGAACTTGAGCTCGCTGGAAATGGTCAGTACAATCGAATAGAAGTAGAGAGTCCGCGCACCTCTTCCGGAGAGTGAAAATGCCGCTGCATCCACACCATAAGTGAAAGGTTGCGATCGACTAGAACGAGGAGAGGAATCACCGCAAGACGAGACTTCTAACCCTTGTCGGGTGGGTCTGATTACGAAGATCGCGTCAGATCGCACGACAAACGTTGGTCGTACTTGCCTGGGCGTACGCTAGCGCAAGCGTCGATCCCTACAGACGATGTTCAGGAGTCGCCTGGTTCAGGCAGAACAAACCATCGGGGAGCCAAAGAGCGTACCCAGCTACCACCAAACACGTGCCATTTCTCAACGTCAAGTTGCCTGCGAAGACGCTCAATGTCCTCCACGAGGTCCCAGGTGGTGTTGTGTTCGGTAGAGGCAAACCTGCACTGATGATCAACATGCCGATTCCTGATCTTTAGGTTTGGGAACGAACGGAGTTGATTTGCCAGCACCACGCTGATCGAATAGAACAATCTAGCGCAGAGAATCAGCAAGGAGATATTGCAGAGACGGGTAGACAGACCTTGTATTTCTGTGGATTGAAGAATTGCCTGTCTTTGGGGTCTACTCCACCACCAGGACCCCCATGAAGAAAGACGACTGTCGAGAGGATGTCAATGCCGAGTGTGCTACGAACGTCATGCACAAGATAATATACCTGGGACGCCGTTGTCATTTCCGCTGACTTCATAGCTACAACGTGCCAGCACGACGCATGAGTACCATACGAAAGATAGAACGCATGGCCATACGAACTAGAGCGAATGGATGACCGTCGGGGATGCCTGGACTTCAAGCCTTCCATGCTTGAATGGTTGGATCGGGGGATACATTGGGTTACTGTGGGTTAACTGTGATTGGAGTCGTCGAGACAGAGATATCGATGGATATGGTCCACGATGGGAAACGGGCCGTCGAGTTGCACGCGTCCCAAGTCTGGATGAGAACAACCACGAGCTATACACGGACGTGACTCTGAATAGGTTTGACCGTCTCCATTGTTCAGGAAGCGAAACAGGTTAAAAAGCTACCACGCTAGTGACTCCATCCACACCAAAGCGCCGTCCATTTACCATGGGGCTTCCCTTGCCAGACGAATTGATTGGGTTGACTTTAAACCACCTCGATGCCCTGTCGCTCCTAAGATGCATGCAAGTGAGTGTTCATAACTCGCAAATGTGCCGCTCGTTGACGAGACCGTCCCGTTGCTGCATATTCCAAAGGTCTGCAAGTTATTTCGTTCCATCGTATCAGGAAGCACCCAGTTGAGCTACAAGATCGAGCTGTTCGCGTCCCACATGGAGGACAACGAACACTCATCCATGGACGCCATCAACCGATTGGGTCTCCTCCGAGAGTATAATCAAGTGTGGAACACTATGAAATGGCCATCATATGGGTCTATTCCCATGCATGATGGCCACTGTTGGGAGTTCGCAGGTGGTATACTGGCACAGTCGACTCATGAGAACGAAATTATCTTTGTTCAACTGCCATGCAAGGTCAAGAGTATTCCAGAAAGACGATGGTCTGTTCCATTCGACTTCAGAATCCGTGATTTCACGTTGGACAACTCTCAAGATCTCATCGTCTTACTCGAGCCAGTCGGCAGCGTGTGAGTGTCATGTTCGATATTGCACGGTCTTTAACAACTCTGTCCTAGTCCGTATGTATCATACAAACTTCACTCACGCACTCTTTCCGGGAAGCATCATCCCCGCACCACGGTGGCACAGATAACACATGTAGTGGATAGGTCTCACGCCGACTTCTCCTTCCTGATGCAAATCTGTGGCGATCGCATCGCCATCCTCTTTTGCGATCAATTTGGTTCAACGAGTGTGAATTCTTTCCTCGTCTGGAACTGGCGAACTGGACATCAAGAGCTTGTCAGTGATCTTTTCCTTGTCTGTTTGCCTTGCCATTCACCCATTCTTTAGTACATTCGCATGCCAGAATTTCATTCCTATGCGTTCATGACAGAAGACCTAATTTTAGTAGGAATCCTCAGATCGGACAAAGAACCGTCTTTGCAAGTGCTGAGCATAACGGCATTTGTTGGCCCAGTTCATTCGATGGAATCTATGCCCTACATATGCGAATTGCAGTATCCCACACTCCGACAAAACGTGGAAGACTTCCTGGTTCGGTCGGAGCCCACGCCAACTTGGAGACCACCCGCTGGAGCAGGAGTTCCTTTTCATTGCTCTCGGAAGGACTTCATCTTCACGATTGCTATGCGCACCGTCCGGGCTGATGCGCACGAAAGCACGGTCCTCATTGTACCCCTATCCACTCTACTCTCGGAAGTCGAGCGTTCGCGCGGCGTGCCGCGCCGCACCGTCGCTTGGAACGCTTGGGGCCGAAAAGGAACGCGTATGATTCGCAGGGAGCCATCGGACACCTGGGTTTGCTACACCTACGGCATGAAATTCATCCAGGGTCTAGCATGGAAAAACGGAGCTGTGGCGCGAGCTTACGATTTTAATCCCTATGCGGCGAACAAACATGTCAAAAAGAGTGCTGATGACTCCATACCATGGAAGCGACTTGTGAAGGGGTCAAGTCCCTCTCTCCCGTATGCGAGTTTCGCCGAAGCAGTTGTCACGGAGCTACCGGGGCGCGTTGCTTCCTTCAGACTTCAGCATGTGGAGGAAGGATGGGACGCTGTCATGATTGGGGAGGATCACGTCGTTATGGTTCAGGTATGAACTCCCATTTAACACTGCAGAAACTTTGTAGCTGACTGTTTCGTCTTCGTTTTGAAAGCCTAATGCTTCCATGTACGGCTACATGGAGATGTAAGATCTGATTAGGCACGCACTGTCTTTGAGTACCATTGCGTTGGTTGAATCAGGTTGAGGTGACTGGATGTTATTGATTGATGCGTTTTCTATAGGCATCATGCCCATTCGCCCGCACAACAGCAAAGCAACGTACACGGGAGTACGTGTCATGACTCCTTGTTAGCCGCGGTCTTTCCATGCCATGAGTATTCTTGGTCTTCGAGTCGCTCGATTGGTATCTACTGGGGTTAGACAGCAGTGAGGTGGGATAGCGCTCTGTACTGCTTGCGAAACCGCGCCCTTGGTCTTTCACGATGCTCGTCACTTGGCCTCTAGGCGTCGGGTTCTCAAAAAGCTATAAGCAACATGGTTGGGTGATTGTCTCTACATACATAGCGTGTACAGTAAAAATGTCATTCACAAGAGCTTGATGCCTACAATGTTCAGTCATGTCAACGCGTTCAAGGGACGACATACACCTCGATCGTGGCTTCCCCTGGCCCACAATACCCGACACCCCGCAAGTTCCAGGGGCACGTCGGATGCTGCACACGTCCACCACTGTCCCTAGCGCGGCTGAGCACCGTCACCTTCGTTTTCCCCCGTCCGTTCACGCCTGCCAGATCGCAACCCATCAACATGCCGTTGACGATTTCTTCGTCCAACACGAGATCAACGTTACCCTCCCACAGGGCCCAGCTCCATTGTCCGCCCTGATACGTGATCTTGCACTCTTTCCAGGTGACGCCGCCATCCACGCTCATATCGACGCTTACGATGGGACAGTCCGAGTAGGCGTACCCACGCGCCTTCAATGGGATTTCGTCCGGACATGCGGACCCAAGCCGTTCGACGTTGGTCACGACGGAGTTGCACGGTAGGTTCTGCATACAGGGGACTCGGGACCACCAATCTTCCGACTCGGCCATCTTCTTGTTCGTCACCTACAATATAGTGGTCAGAACACGGCATTCTAAAAGACGTCATGCACACATGTTCTGGCAAGATCTTATAGTCCCGCTGCTGATAAAAGTTGGGCGACTCTACGCGGGAGACGCTGATATGGTCGACCCATTTGACCCAGCGCATACCAGAGTACCCAGGGACGACCACACGTAGTGGGAAACCATGTTCAGGGGTCAGGGGTTCCCCATTCATCTAGCCGCGTGGCAACGGTTCAACACGTCGAAACGTCGCAACGGTAGCTGTGCTCACCTCATACGCAAGCAGAACATCGCCGTCTTCACTCATCGCCTTCTCGAGCGGGATAGAAACGCCGTACGACGCGGCCTGCTCGCACGGCGCCACGCTGGACACAAAGCACACGTGGAGACCCTCCCAAGACGCGCTGTCGTCGGGGACACCCGCGCGAAGGAGGACATCCCTCAGGGGTGCACCGGCCCAGCGCACGTTCGCAGCGGTCCCCTCGGACCAGTTGATACCCTCTACACGCCTTCCCGTCTTCTCTGCCATCTTGGCCCGGCGATTCCCGGCGCACTGTGATAACGTACAATGAGTCGGCGAATGTGAGGACGGGGTGGGGGTTGAACGTACGACGAGGACAGCGAGGACTTCTTTTCGCGGCAGGGACTCTCGCACTTGTCTGAACGTGAGATTGAGTTGGTTGATGCCGTCTGTTTCACCATCGACCCTGATTGTGTATTGGTCTGCGTCTGGTCGAAGGTCCTTGATGTCGGCTGCGGACGTGGCAAATCCCGGTTGGTGGAACGCGGTGAGCGGGGGTAACGGGCGAATCGGATTCAGAATCACGAAAAGTGAGGTTGAAAGTCATGATACGTACAGTGGTTGCGATGGTAGACCAAATGCGTTGGAGTGACGGGATGGCTGGCGAGCACCGGGAGATACGCTGGTTCGGCATTGTAAGGGTTCTTGCCCAGCACGTTTAGCTCAGCGACACCCATCGTCGAGTCCCTGGATCCTGTCAGAAAAGGGGAGGAGTTGGGGAGGAGAATGTTGTGGTGGTTGGGTTTACATTTCGGTTCAGGTTTTATAGCAGCGGCAATCACTGTAATGTATCAGATTCGGTGGTTCGAGATGCAAGCGAAATAGCCTCGCGTCACATAAAGAATGTGGACCTGGTCATTCATGGCAGGTGGGCAACTCGAAATCAGCCCCAGGGAATGCTGTTATTGCACAATTACGGGATGAGTTCGCTAACTGCCATATGGGTACGCTGCCTAGCCATCTAGATAGGTCCGTATTCACTCCTCTGCTTCTCCCGCAACAATAACATCGTCTATGAATGGAACAACATCAGCCTCGCCTCATGGCGAGAATCCAATCCACCTACCAATCTTGAGGACAGCCCTTACGAGCTGCGGTCAAGTTCAGTCAAGGTACAGGAGAAACACAATACACTGACCTGTGTAGCAAGCAGATATTGTTGTCGTTTCGAGATCAATGGGTCATACACGAACTGCTTCTTCATATCTGCCGGCTGATTTAAATGCCGGATTGGAATGCATGTCACACAAAACGCACCATTCTCATCTTGGCCGGTACAGTCAATCCCGAGACGGGAATTGCTCTCCGTCACCTGCCTGCTTTTGACCTGGGCAAGCGTCTCGATTGGGGAGAGGCCGCTGTTCTCTGCAAGTGCGAGCGGAACAGCGTCGAGAGCAGCGGCAAAAGAACGCATTGCGTATTGCTCTATCGAGGGGATCTAGATAGAGGGATGGTCAAGAGCGATCCCCATCGGACTACGTAGGCACCGACCTCGTCGGCAGCCTTCGCCACGGCAATGGAACAGCTAATATCGGCGGCACCGCCGCCATAAACCACTCTATTGTCGACAACAAGGTTTCGGACGGCGCAAATAGCATCGTGCAACGCCCGCTTTGCTTCATCCACGATCTGAAACATGTTTAGTGGCGTCGAGACATGCGACGGATAACTTGTACCATCTTATTTGATCCACGAACGAAGATGGTGACCGCACGGGTATTTGCGCATTCTTCGATAACAAGCATCTTGTCACGCGTCGTGCCAAAGGTAATTTCGCGCACAATTCCCGCTTTGCCCAGTTTTCCCGCAGTGAGCTCTTCAAATCGGGGCACAATGCGGCCATGCGTGGCTATAGCGATCAGCTGGGGGCGGATTACGGCTCGAGTATTGATGTAAACGCAAAGGACACGTTACCTCTATCTCTGGTCCGCCGACCCACCTCACAGCTGGCAGTTCATTTTGCATCAACAAGTGATTCGCCTCGTCGTCGAAGCCCCATTGGCATATGACCAGGTTGGCACCCGTGTTTTTCACCATCTTGATCATGTCCTCAAACTTTTCCTTTTCGTAATCCCGGAGCTTCTTGAACTCTTCCACACTCGTGATGTCAAGTTTGTGCTTCGTCTTTGGACGGGGTGGCTCAAACGGACAGGTGAGGATCGCAAGACGAGCATCCTTGACGGACGAAGGCATTTGTGGGTGTGACATGTCCTTGTCGATGAGCACGCCCTTGATGAGGGTGGTGTCGGCCAGAGAGCCACCGACTTTTCCGTCCACCTTGATGAGGTCAAAGAGGACATCACGACGTTCTATATCTGCAACGGTCAATACTGCATCTACGGCGATCTCTGCAAATTGCCTGATCTCCTTCGAGACGCTGCGAACCCAAAGTGAGCTCCAAACAAGAAACGGAGGGCGACGCTCACATTTTGCTGCACAGACTCGTCGTGGCAGTTTTGATGAGATTTCCCTTTTGCTCGGATGAGAACTCGACGCGATCTGAGATGCGGTCAAGCTGCTCGACGGCCACAGCGCAAGCCTTGTCGAAGCCATCGGCGATGCGGATGGGATGGATTCCTCTATCGAGGAGTGCTTCGCTCTCTTCGAGAAGCGCACCGGCCAGGACTTGCGACACGGCGTTAAACGCTAGCCCAGATGCTGACGGTGGAGTACGTACCAACGACGCCGGTGGTACCGTCGCCGATCTCGTCGTCTTGGCTCTTGGAGAGTTGTACGAGGAGTTTTGCAATCTGATGCTCGACCTCCATCTGTCCGAGGATGGTCGCGCCATCGTTTGTGACGGTGATGTCGCCGTCGGGCGAGATGAGGATTTTGTCGAGCCCTGCGATGGGGTGAGATACGGATCGCGTGTACACGCGATGGAGAGGTTACCCCGTGGACCGAGCGACGTGCGGATGATGTTGGTGACCGCTCTCGCTGCGAGGATGTGGGACTGGCGTGGTGCGGGTGAGTGGGTCGGTCGCGCCAGCCACTGCGGTACACACCTTGATGGCGTCTATACCATGACTTCTCGTTTTTTTTGCTTGTTCTCTGAGAATGATAAACGGTCTTCCGTACTATTCTCGTCAGTAACGTGTCGAGCTCGACGTCGTTGGACTCACTTCGTCCGTTGCGTAGACCGCGTCCGACATGGCGTTGAGGTGTGACATGATTGTAGTGGTGACGTGACCTGATATGAGGTGTGACAAGTGACTTGGGTTTATTGGCGTTGCTTTCAAAACTTGGACCCGAACCACGTTCAATCATGGAACACGAAATTGACGGTTGGATCGAACAGCTCAGCCAATGCAAACAACTGGCAGAGTCGGACGTAAAGAAACTCTGTGACAAGGTTTGTATCTACACTTCTCGCCCGACGTCACGATCGACGCTCACCCGATGCTCAAAGACGAGGGAGATCCTGATGGAAGAATCCAACGTACAACCGGTTCGGTGCCCGGTCACCGTCTGCGGTGATATTCACGGACAATTCGTGCGTACAGTCTCCTCGGCGTGATCTGTGCCTGATCAAGTCTTTTGTCTCGTGCACACCCTTGACCATGTCGTCGATGCACAGCACGACCTCTCAGAGCTTTTCCGGATCGGCGGAAACTCACCAGACACCAACTATCTCTTCATGGGCGACTACGTCGACCGTGGATATTACTCGGTCGAGACCGTAACACTTCTCGTCGCGCTCAAGCTTCGGTATCGGGACCGGGTCACGATCCTGCGGGGTAACCACGAGTCACGGCAGATCACGCAGGTTTATGGGTTTTACGACGAGTGCTTGCGAAAATACGGGAATGCCAACGTGTGGCGTTTCTTTACCGACCTGTTCGATTTCCTCCCTTTGACCGCGTTGATCGACAACCAAGTGAGTACCCATGCGTGCTCGCTTGCGACGCACGACGCCTCGCTATGGATGGCTCTACTGAGCACTCGATAGATATTTTGTCTCCACGGTGGCCTTTCGCCATCGATCGATACCCTGGACCACGTTCGGTCTATCGATCGTGTCCAAGAGGTGCCGCACGAAGGACCGATGTGTGATTTATTGTGGTCTGATCCGGATGATCGGTGTGGTTGGGGAATTTCACCCCGCGGGGCGGGGTACACGTTCGGGCAGGATATCTCGGAGGCGTTCAATCACAACAATGGGCTGACGCTCGTCGCGCGCGCCCATCAGCTGGTGATGGAGGGTGAGTTGCGATACTGTCTTGTGGTTCAGCTGGCTGATGGTGCATGTAGGGTATAGCTGGGGACAAGACCGAAACGTCGTAACGATTTTCAGTGCACCAAATTATTGCTATCGATGCGGGAACCAGGCAGCGATTATGGAGATAGACGAAAAGTTGTCGTACACGTTGTGAGCGCGATTTTTTTTTTGGGTTTATTTATGGGTGGGGTATCGCTCACACGTGGACCGCAGCCTGCAATTTGATCCAGCACCTCGGGCAGGGGAGCCCCTCGTGTCGCGGCGGGTGCCGGACTATTTCCTGGTAAGTGTGAGCGACGTGCGGTGTGGGTCGCGTGCTGACGAGCTCCACGTCGACAGTGACGACAATGGGTGTGGATCGTAGCGTACCTAGTCCCGCATTGTGTATCTTAGAATCGGACTGATTAAACAAAATGAGAGGTCAAAGCGGGATACGACAAAATACAAGACAACAAGGTTGATATTGAACCACGTTCTCACCGACGCCCAACACGACGAGCAGAGCCATTCACAGCGCCGACAGCGTTCCGTGTTCACCGCGAGGCAACAACGTGTCGCTCGTACATGTCTTTCGCGGGCACACCTCTTGGTCAAGGCAGACGTCTCGATCACCACACCTTTCTCAACAAACCTCCCAGTCATAACCACCAACACACATTTCAGCCCAGACAACTCCTCCTCAACCAGCAGACAACACAGCGCGAGATTCCTACCTCTTACGCGTACGGGTACGTCCAACAAGCGTCGGTCGCGTGCGGTCTGCTGACCCCCGAAAAGCGCGCCGACAGCAGCCACCAGATCACCACCGAAACCACTTCCATCTCACTCCGAGTCGAATCTGGATCCATCCGACACTCAGGACGAGACCGCTCTCGTCCGCTACGCACGTCTTAAGCGCGACCAGTCCCTCAACAACAGTCTCCAGCCCGAAAAGTGGGCCGTCAAGGACACCTCCGTGAACATCGCAGCCGCTTTCAACCAGGCCGTGTCCACTTCCTACGACATGGCTCCCAACAACCCAAACAATGCCTGGGCGTCGGGTTCCCAGACCAACCTCAACGTTCCCCGCAGCACCTCCGTCGAGTACGAGAAGGAGACACATTCCACCTCCAACCGTCGCTTGGCACCTCCCCCTAGCCGTCTCGCACAACAAACCTCTTCCAAGCCGCTCTCCAAGCAAGCGTCTATGCTCACACACGTATCCGACTCCGAGGTTGAGGAACAACACTCCCAGTCTATCGACAACAGCGGACGCGGGAAAAGCCCGTTC
Organism: Sutorius eximius; assembly: GCA_038089815.1. Lineage (NCBI taxonomy): Eukaryota > Fungi > Basidiomycota > Agaricomycetes > Boletales > Boletaceae > Sutorius > Sutorius eximius. The sequence continues at coordinate 7,158 of JBBPLN010000275.1, read as the reverse complement.
GAACAAGTATTCGATATATCTAAGCGTGCCATCAACACCGCTACCTCGTTTTACCTTCGACAACGATCAACCGAACCCGCAGACATCTCCGCGGCGACCGCCAACGGCAAGGAGTCTAGCCTCGACTACGAGGACCTAGACCGCGAGTTTAAGGAACTGCAACAACAGCGCAACCAGGAGGACGAACAGGCCGCTTCCAGGAAGCTTTCCGCCAACTCCAGGCGTAACCGCATTTCGCTCGACAACAAGGCGTACCGTCCCACTATGTCCGACTTGGATGATTCAGACGGCCAAATCTCGGACGACGGAAAAAAGCGCAGAAAGAAGATCAAGAAGAAGGATCTCGGTCCTGGCCCTTTGACTTCGCTTCCAGTAGCTGGCTACGACAAGCGGAGACGAAGAAAGAGGGGATCCAAAGGCGGCGAGGCCGAACTCGATGAACCTGAAGACGACCAGGAGAGCAGCATTAACAGCGAGCAGGTCAGCTTACGTGCTTCACCGTCCACACCTTTTCTCATGTTCTCTGTAGCATTCGTTCGCGCAGCACGCATCCGCAGGTCGGGAATCCGTGTTACGCACCTCCGTTCCGCCTCTCACACGAAATTCCATCCCTCCACCATCCAAACCCTACGCTGAACCAGAAAACTGCTTATCCGATATACAACCTGGCCTGGAGGTGATACTGGAGAGCGATGAACCTCCAACAGTGGATGGCATCATCGACACTTCCGACTCCTCCCCACCCGGTTTCTCGATTGGCGGCCTCCTCGGCCGCCTAGTCAACCGAGTCGCAATGTTCTTTGTGAGCATCCTGGAGTTGATACTCCGTGGCATATCGGTCATATTCTTGATGGTCGGCTGGATCTTGGGATCGGGGGCCTATGTCGTCTACCAAAAACCGGTTGCACTGATGTCCTCTCTTGGTTCTCGACCGTTCATATATCTCGCCAGGCTTGCTGCCCTAGGGCTCGTCACTTACCTCGCATGGACCCAGTTCTATGAACCACTGGCACATCTGCTTCCCTATCATGCCGCCTCTCATCCGTACCACGTGCCCGAAACACCTATCACGAACCTTGATGAACTTGTCGTGCGGTTGCAGAACATCGAATCCGCCCTCTCTGGTCTTTCATTAGACCACCAACGGGCGCGGGCTCAGCAAGACCTCGGGGCACGTGCGCACGGCGAAGTCGTGAACAGGATATACGCTCTCGAGGCACGCGTCCGCGAAGAGGCAAAACGAATCTCGGAGGCCGAGACCCACCTCCAAGCGTCAGCAAGCCATGGCATCTCGGACGTTAGGAGACAAATCGATGTGCTCCATGCACAACTCAGCGCGGTTGAATCTGCCTCGCGAGAAGCATCCTCCCCTCCCTCACCACCGCCACCGTCCGATGACCAGGAGGCACGCAAGAAGCTGAAGCTGCTCGAAGACCGTCTGGGTAGTATCGAGGGAGGCGTCAAGGAAGCGCTCGAATTATCCAAGAACGCTATCAAGAACTCGGCACCCTCTGGGCCAGCATGGTGGTCCAAACTCTCCGCTGCCGTTAGTTCTGGCAAAGGTCTTAGCATCAAATCCAGCGATGGTACCGACATAACCGGCTTGATATCACACCTCGTCGATACCGCTGTCGTTCGCTCGACTACACGCGACATCGTTTCCCGCGCCGACTTTGCCCTACATTCCGCAGGGGCTCGTCCCATACCAAGTCTCACGTCACATACTCTTGAGATGCGTCCGACCACGTTGCGTGGGACGGTGCTCAGCTGGATGACCGGCCACGGGCGCGAGATGGGCCGCTCACCGATCACGGCTCTGCACCAGGACGTCCACAGCGGACTGTGCTGGCCCATGACCGGCGACTCTGGCCAGCTCGGCGTTGCGCTCTCTTTCCCTGCCTACATCACCGACATCACGATCGACCACGTCGCGAGAGAGGTTGCGTTTGATCTCCGGACTGCGCCGCGGGATATGGAGGTGTGGGGACTCGTCGAAGGGGAGGAAAACCTCGACAAGGTGGTCGCCTTTAGAGCGACGCGAGCTGCGCAGCGCGAGGAAGCTGTGAGAGCCGCCGAGGAATCTGGCTCTCCGCTTCCCGAAGAGCCCGATGAAGACGCCTACCCGCCGATGCTTCCTGCGAACCAACCGTTTATCCGTCTGGCGTCGTTCGCGTACGACATTGACGCGCCATCCAACATCCAGACGTTCCCCGTGCGCCAAGAGATTCAGGATCTGGGCGTTGATTTCGGTATCGTGGCGCTCGTGATCAAGAACAACTGGGGCAAGAAGGAGTACACGTGTCTGTACCGCCTCCGCGTCCACGGCGAGCGCCTCGGGGGAACACCGCAGCCGTTTATCCCGGAGGATTCATGACGAAGGTGATACGGCCGCGGTTGTACATACTATTTTCTAATATTGTCTTTCCTTGTTTTCATTCACGATTCTTTTTCTTTTCTTCTTTCTTCTTTCTCGATTAGAAGGCGCTCGTTCAAAGGCTATCTGGTTCTCCGTCTGCTAGATTATTCACCTAATGCTGCTCATGCATTGTACTGACGACCTGCGATGACAATCCAATATTTCTTTACCTGAAATTGGAGGATGTCCCCAAAGTGGCCTATGAGCTCAATGACGCGCTCAAAGATCCAGAAAGCAAAGTGGATTTGACGTGGGCCTTCTTCCTTGCTAAGCTTGCTGGGACACATGTAGAGCGCAATGTATGCTGTATCCAAAGACAAACTTCTTGCTAGTGATGGCCTCCGGCTCGACCTATTCTGACAGTGCGAGTCCCAGTTTGAGACCCGGGTCGAGAGACCTGGCACTGACTAGATTTTAGCCTAAAACAGGTATATACACTGTTTCTGGACCCTCTACGAGCGCTCGAGATCGGTAGCAAATGTCGGGAATGGGGTATCACAAATCTTCGACAAGTTCTACATTGCCTCGCCGCCGTCTGTAGCAGGCACTGTCAAACCGTCCCGAACACCGACCTTGACATCCCACTCCTTGATGCCAACCACGCCCCCGAGATCTCGCCACACACGCGTCATGTCGTTCCTCCGGGTCTCGGTCATGGACAGGAGCGCGGGCCAATAGACCTCGTGGCTGTACGAAAATGCTGCTGAGCCCGACCAGCTATCGGCGACGAGCTGATCAAGCTCAAAGAGTTTGGCGTCATCGTGGCCCTGGTCCCTCGCCTCAGCGGACCTCCACAGCCCAGCGTTGTCAGGGACGGGGTTGAAAATCATCTTTGCTCGCGTCACCGGGTCGATGAAGGGGTTGATGAGTTTGTAGAATGCCTGGAGAAGCCACGGGAGATGTGCAATGATAGCCGCACCGAGACGTTCGGGGTAGTGCGTTTGCAGGATGTGCAATACCTGTCGGGCCGTGCCAAAGGAAGGATTCTTGGCCTTGTCAGCATAATCAATCATGAGCGCGATCGCCCTGCCAAGCCAACGAGGTAAGACGAGGGACGAAATGAGGAACACGGGACGTACTCGACACCTGGGCCCATGAGTTCAATGACGCGCTCAAAGATCCAAAACACAAAGTGAATCTGCCTTGGACTCTCTTCGGTATTTTGTCTGCTGGGACACATGTAGAGTGCTGGTCTGCCGCGCGTGTCGTACCCAAACACAAATTCCTTGCCCGTGACGGCCTCGGGCTCGACGTGTTCTGCCGTGACGAGCGTGTAGAGTCCAAAGTCGCGCCTCCACTTGAGGGTACCTTCGATGCGTTTGATACCCTCGGACACGTCGTGTTTCGTAGCGCGCAAGTAGCGCAGAATGCACTCGTACGACTATCGATAAATGCTTCAGATTGGGGTCTCGAAAAGAGAGAGTGGCACGAACGAGCCACATGCGTTCCTCCTCCATCAACGCGCCTTTCTCCGCGTCGACGCCTGGAAGGACATACTCTGGGTTTGCAAAGTGGGCGAGCACGCTGTCATACTCTGCTTGCTCTTTTTCTGTCAGTTCGCGTGGCGGGCTAACATTGGGATGGCTGGGGACAGGGAGGGGCGTCTGGATGGGCGTGGGCATGGTGCGGTGCGGACAAGGAAGCGAACAAGCGGTTGATGTCCTCCACAGCTTTCACCATGATGTCGGGCTAGAAAAGTGTGATCTAGGTGAAACTCGACATCGAAACGGTGCACGCCAATGCCGATGCACATTGTCCCAAGGGTTTCAGAACACCACATTATAAAAAGGACAACGATCAATCATAATTGCTAGGAATGCGACGACAATTCTCTAGATTGGCCCACCAGACCCGAAAGACAGAAGTGACATATCCGCCATAGCCTGTGATCACAGACTCGTATGCATCGGGCTTCGGCTGGTGCCACCTCCACGATAAAACCATGTCGTCTGCCTCGTCAAACATCGTCTTCGACGACATATTTACCATCAATGCGATCGACAAGGAGGGAAAGAAATTCGATAGAGGTACAGGGACTCATGCGCTCGCTCCCAACGTACTGATCCGATGCACAGTGTCCCGAATGTATGCTCGATCGAAAAATCACGACATGGACATGACGCTGGATTACAACGTCGAGCTGTTTCCTCTCGCTGAAGGCCAAAGTATTGCCATGGCACTTGCTTCATCCTTGAGCCGATCGGGAGGAGGCGAGGGTGGGGATACAGAGGACAAGGATAGAGACATCTGGCGGCCCGATGGCAAAGGCGTGAAAGGACTAGAAGAGGAGTATGACTATGTCATGTACGGCAAGGTGAGCAAATCGTGGCGAGGACAGACCTTGGTAAACGAGCGGCGATTCAGGTGTACAAGTTCGACGGAGGAGGGGAGATCGTGTACGGTGAGCTCCGACGTGCATTGAACCAAACGCTCATGCTTCGTACAGGACCGTATATGCATCGTTCGGTGGTCTCTTATTGTCGCTGACGGGTTCTTTTCGACACATGACTGGCATTGTTCTCGGTGACCCCGTCTACATCTTGCTTCGAAAATAAAACGCAGACGACTCTCGATTCCAGAGACCAATGCAACCCTGTCCGTAGGCTGACCTATCTTACAATGCCTCTGTCATACCCGACACAATCATACATCTGTATCCTCCAAAACTTGCCTGGAATGCTCCTTCGCTTCCTCGGAAACGTTGGGATTCTTCAACGTGGCCTATATGCACGTCAGCAGAAGCGGACGCGAGACTCGCGGATGCGCAAACCTTGTGACCGCCAATCACATTACCCATATTCTTCCCCTCGTCGCCATGACGCTGCTGCTCGGGCAGCTCGCCCCGGCTCCCCATTTCACCGAGCACCTGCTTCGAGTGTTCCTTGGCCTCGTCAGAGACCTTGGGGTTTGCAATAGTAGCCTCTGCAACAATCGTCAATCAGCCGCTGCCGATGCCAGGCTGCGAGTTAGGGCGTACTGTGGCCTCCGGCGACCTGAACGATATGCGTCAGTACATGATAGTCGACGCCCAACGTGAAACTCACGTTTCCAAGGTTTGCCATAGTCAAGATACGTATGAGAACGGTGAGAGATGCGGTCGACGTCGAGAAAGCGCTGAGGACGACGGCGAGTACGACTGGCCTTTTATATATTTTCTGGGATGCTACGTCACCGAGCATCGTCGCAATTGCAATGCTGGTGGATGCGTTCATCGATGAAGCGATGAAGTCATCTTGTGCGTTGAACACACCCAGGTTCGTATGCCTTTGCCTATTGGCATCCTACCCACCTCGTTGCTGCGCGTTTCCGCCGCTTCGTGGGCTCGTTCCCCTCGGTGTCCGACCGTCGCGTTGGTGACTTTCCGAGCCCATCGAATTGAAGTTCATTTTCCCCGGCCCACTTTCGAGCCGCATTCAAACCGTGAACCTGAGAGTTTTGAAATTTCGACCCTCGGGAAACCGGCAACTGTCTGGGACCTCGACACGCCCGAATAAAAATCCAGAAAATTAAGTCTAGCCTGTCTGAATCCGTACGCTCGAGCCGAGAGGCGTAGCTGGGGTCGTCGAAGTGGGACAAAAAGAACATGTTGATATCGCGCTTATCTACTGGTCCACTTTTTGTTCACATCGGTCTATGCGGGTTTCAGTCAGCCTCTGTTACCCGCTTTGTTACCACCAATTGTCGTGCTGCGTCCTTGGTCAAGTGGTCAACTTTTTGTAATGTTCCCGTCGGTCTATGCGGGTTTCAGTCAGCATGTACCATGATGTCATCAACAAAGCCCCTAGATAAAGTCACGTTGCCTTTCTTTCCTCGCTCATTCTTTCACAATCATGAAGCTGAACCTCGATTACACCGTATACAAGGGTCACTCCTCCGGAAAAATCGTTAAAGCCCAAGGACATAGGGATGAACTCGGTCCTGACGAAGTCCTGCTCAAGATCACCCACGCCGGACTGTGCGGCACCGACGAGCACTACAAGTCTGCCGACATGGTGCTTGGGCACGAAGGCGTCGGTATCGTTGAGCGGGTCGGTGACAAGGTCAACGCGTTCAAAGTGTGCGTACCATTCTTTGAATGGGCCCACCGTATGCTGACACGCCGAACCAGCGGTGACCGTGCCGGCTGGGGATACCTGCACAATTGCTGTATGCACTGCGACGAGTGCTTGAGCGGGAACGAGATGTTTTGCCTTGAGCGTGCCATGTATGGCCAGGTTGACTTGGACCAGGGCGCGTTCGCCTCGCACGCCGTCTGGAAAGCCGCGTTTCTTTTCCACATCCCGGACCAGATCTCTTCCGCAGAAGCGGCGCCCCTCATGTGCGCCGGATCTACCGTGTTCTACCCCCTGCACTCGTACGTTCGATCCACCGATCGTGTTGGCATCGTGGGGGTCGGCGGCCTCGGACATCTCGCTATCCAATTCGCCGCCAAGATGGGATGCGAAGTTGTCGTCTTTTCTAGCACGGAAAGCAAGAGGGAAGAAGCCATGAAACTCGGCGCGTCCGAATTCTATGCGACAAAGGGCGTGGACAAGCTTGATATCGGACGGCGCGTCGAACACATGCTCATTACGACATCGTCGTTGCCCGACTGGCATTTGTAGGTTCTCCGTCTCCGTTTTGGAGGGCAATATTGACCGCGTTACCCGACAGGCTTCTACCCGTCCTGGAGCCAAGGGGCATCATCTACCCCCTGACTGTGTCGGAAAAGGATCTGATCATACCCGCCATCGAGGTTCTGG
>JBBPLN010000274.1:0-27768 GCA_038089815.1 Sutorius eximius | reverse complement strand
GTTGGAGGCTAATGAGTCAAGCTGGGACTCTATCCCGAGGGAGCAGTTTACCGACGTGCTGAGGTCATGTGACTGTGTGAAATAAGGGCGAAAAATATACCCCTATAACACCCACCTGGACATGGGCTTCCTGTTCCTTGCCCTGTATAAAGCCTTCAGACAAGCCAACCGCCTGGTCCCCATCACTGCCTACCTCCACACCTTGCATACACTGTGATCAGCGCCCAAGAGGAACTCCGTGGATCACTGAACACCCTTGCCTACCAACTCCGATTTGGAGAATTTGTAGAGGACATGGACTGCTACCTGAAGGACTTAGTACAGTCCCATGGCCTCCCCCACCCTGTCACCACTGCCGCACCACCCACCTCCTCGTCCCTGCTCTTATCCAGCAAACTCTGCTGGATTGATTTGGTTGAAGCCACTGAAGCTCACCAAACCAGAAGGCATGGCACCCTCAAACTTGTCCTGTCACACCCTGAATACTGTAATGCCTGCTTCCATTGTCATTGTCTTGGCCACCAATGGGTCTGCTGCCTGTTCTACCAATGCTCCATATGCCTCCACTGGAAACCTAATCACACCCAGGCACAGTGCCCCGCAGTACAATGCCCAACCCGCCAACAGTCCTCCTCCTCTGGGACATCCCGAGGATCACATACCTCATGCAGCTCACACAGTTCACACAACCCTGCACCCCCCCTGGGCGCCCAGAGGATCCCAATGTTCCACCAGCCCTACCCAGAACAACAGACATGCTAACCATACCTGACGTGCACACCCTCACAACTGCTCCCCATATCCCTGCAACCGCACCCCATCCCCAGACTTTGGCGATGACACATGTGATGATGTAGGCTACAGTAACATGACAGGCTCCCCCGCAGCATTTGACTAAGGAGTGTCCTCAACAGAGCTCGGACATAGATGGGGGGTAATGTTACGACTCATTTCTTTCTTTTGTCTTTTGTCTCACTCACGCACACACTTTCGCCTTCTGCCCTTTGTCTCAACACGTGTGCACTCAGACTCAGTTTTCTTTCACCTTATGCTTACTCACTCCACACCCTAAACCCTATCTCCACTTGATTCATAAGCACGCTCCACCCAGTGATGTCATCTGTACACATATGCCTTCTCCTTTTGTACTATTTGTACATATTTGTCCACTCAGGTATATATACCCTCATGCATGGCCACAGTAGCCTTAAGCTACTTCTCCCTTGTACTGCCATCATCGCATAGCAATACAATCTCACTTTATCTCCTCACTCTTGTTTTCCTAGTTAACCTCTGCTCTGGACTTGTGTCAGCTTAGCCTGCCACTGTCCTGTCTCCGCAGTGTGTCTGAGTATTGCCCCAGCGCATACTCCACCACTTGCTGAACTCTCGCCCCGGCATGGGAGTATAAACCTTTGCCCCAGACTCATGCTAGTATCTACCTGCCATGCTCCTGATCCTTGTCTTCGCCCCAGGCTTGTGTCAGTATCTACCTGCCACACCCTTGTCTCTCGTCAGCACAATCTAGCACACGCTTGCACCACCCCAGTTGCACCTTGCCTCAGTACTTCTCCAAGGGCTATGCTCAACCTCACCATAGGCCAAGTGTAACAGACCCTCAGAATAAAATGAGAGTCAGATTTTTTCTCAGGTTTGATGTGCTTGTTGGATTAGGCAAGCATGTGCACTGCCACACATCAGACCACACCTCTCCATTTTATGGATCTAGGGTATGCTCTCACTACCTTTTACTTACAATGCAGAACAATAGTGCAACAGGATCACCTCTTTTCTTTTGTCTTGACCCTACATTCCATAGTTTATCCTTTTACACTCAAGTACTTATACCTATCAGTATATAGCATTCCGTTTGACAACCACTACCTCAGTCTGTTTACCACACATGACTGAGGTGAGCCTTTTTCTTATCATGAACAACCAATACTTATCAATGTACATAGACCACTCATCTAGGTAATTACCAATATAGTCCATTTACCACACACAACTGAGACTGCTCATCTAGCCATGTGCTCTGTGCTCACCTTTGCTTGTAATCTCAGAGTGCCATCATGCCATCTGTGGATTCAAAATATGCTTGCTGAAATTCAGGCTAAAAGGACTGATATTGACCAAGCAAACACATAGTGGTAGTGTGCCAATTGATGTATGTGTCTCTATACCTTTGAACCATAGAAATGTTTGTATGTATATGTCATATACGTCACAGTCTGCACTGCTGGTACTTCAAGTGAAGCTGTGATGGGTAGCCAAAGTAAGTTTTGGTAATCTGTCACATTCTGGACAAAGCCTAAATAATCATCAGGTAGTCAAGTGGTTGTAACAGCAGATTAGAAATCTGTTCCTCTGTTCAATGAACATTGTTCAAATATTGCCTTTTTTTTTTTTTTGATCCAATGCCCATTGATCAATTCATTGAATCTTGTCAATTCTCTTGTGATGATATAGTGTAGATGAGATAAGACTTGGATCCAGGTATTTTCTGCTGCATGAGTATCCTTTCCAGGTGACAAGGTACTACCAAATGAAGCAAGTGTGGCAGTGACTGGATATTTGAAATGGCATGTTAATTATTACATAATTGTACATGAATACAAATATATGTCATAACAATGCTATGCTTACTATGCACTGCCTCAAACAATATACAATACAACCAAACAAACTATGAAACATATAAAAGTAGTTGCACTTGCCTATTTTCACACTACTTTTTTCCTGGATTCCACTCCATCAGCTGTCCTTAGCATTGTTAAAGGTGGGTTCAGATTGTTGTCTAGTAGTTACACCCAACCCTAACCATTTATTTTATTATATATTTGACCAGCATTGACACTTTTTTTAATAAGTAAGCCCCAAACCACTAGTTCCTTCTCATTGTGCAAATGATTGTGTGACTATGCTTGTCACAGGCCAGCCAAAAATGGCTCTTCCTTTGAGTCCCCAACAACCAAAGCAGTCCATATCATTGTCCATGCCACTAGCACTACAATCCTATTGTATGCTTTCTTGTTTTTCAACATATTGACTTGAACAGTACCAACTCTGCTTGTGACAGCTACTCCAAGGCAACTCACTCCCAGTGAAGTTGGGCATGAAAAACTTGATGATGAGGTACCTTCCCAAGTGACTGCTCAGCTATAACCCTGACCATGCTCTTCAAGACATTGTCTATGAATCAGAGAGAGGCACAACTGCTCAGCTCAGGGCCTGGACATGTCACTTATGATGTAGACATGAGCAAATTCTCCCCACCCAACCCTGTAGTACCTGACCTTCCATTGTGGACACCACTCAGGACGCCGGAAGGTGATGAAGGTTCATGCTCGGATCCTGAGGCTGATGAACTTTCAATCAACAAAGCAACCGACTCGTCAATGTGGCGGCTCGGGAAACTACCAGCTAATGCTCAGGCAACTTCGAAAAACGTGACCGCTGGCCAAACCCCGAACACATCATCTGACGCAAAGTCTCTCAAAACACCAAAGAAAGCTCGGTTCGATGGCGTCTTCATCGCAGCAAAGCCGCCACCGAACCACAAAAAGCACAGTTCTCAAGCGCAATCGCGGCCGTCCTCCACGTCGAACGCGCTCGTACTAAGCTTGGTGGACGCGTTGGCGCGTACGTTTGATGCGAATAGACACAGCGAGGACTTGGCGCCCCGTCGATCTCGCTCGGCGTTACGCCAACAACACGACGCATCGACAGCACCGCAAACGGATGCGGAGACTACCGAAGCTGAAGACGAGCAGCTCCAGTTAAACACGCGTCTCGCTCGCACGACCCTGAACAGACCGCGGCACGCGCGGGCGAGGGCCGTGAACGCCTCCGAGACGAACTCCGAAGATGCCACACCCCTTCTGCGGGACGTCCCGCCACTCGAGCGACCAGTTAAACGACTCAAGCCGATTCAGTACGAATCGAACGCTGCATTGATCGATGCAGCCCTCGGAACTGTACAGGCGTCCATCGGCTGGGATGCGGAACTGGACTTTATCGTTAAAGACGATAACGTTGTTAGTCCGACGCAGGTTGGGTATGTTCCCTCTGGGGACGTCCGGATGAATGTCATTGCGGGTGACCATACTGCCGGTCCTCTTGAAAATGGTTCAACGGTGCCCCCTTCAACCCCACTGGGAGATGAATGGCGCATGCCAACGTGCATTGCTTCCCAAAAGCCCGAATTTGCAACCTATCTATCTCGCGGAGCGAAGTTCAGGCAGCGACTGGGCGCCTTGTTTGGCGAAAACGTTACCGTCCGGACAGACAAAACTGCCAGGCCCAGACCCGTGAGTTCCAATTCACTCATCAGATGATGTGGTGCAATTTAGTGCCAACCTGAATGCATTTTCAGGCTGATCTTGATATTTTCGCATCCCCGGATGAGCTTGACAGGGAACCCAGCCCACCTGTCAGCAAATCGACTGTATCAGCTAGTCCTGCCTCCATCACCGAGGGCGCGAGCGCCATTCCTAGTACCCGTGTTACAAGCCAGTCGCCTGACACCCCACCAGTTGATACCAGCATGGGCCAATTGCCCGGAAATCAAATTAGCGAAATAGATTCGTTGACAAGGCCAACGTTCGACGCCAGGGAGGAACAGGTGAATGGCTGGATCACCGCTCTGCAACGCCTTGTGAAGGGAAAAGTACATATCAAGGAGGAGGTGAGCTGGCGTGTCAGATGTACCTTGATCTCGCTCAATCCCATGTAGGACCTGGAGACGTTGAGCATTATCCTCGCCGAGATAGAATCTGTGAAAGACGGTTTGGGCGCAAACATCCCAGTGGTCAGCCCGAATCCAAACATCATTGCGATTAACTCATTATCAACCCTTCAGATTTTGGAATTGCGTGAGACTGTCAAACAGCTCTCAGAACTATACGAGATACCATTCGGAGACAGGAACAAGTTGCGCCAGCGTGCAGTGAATATCATCCGTACTTGGTCGTCCATGGGGACCCAGGAGCTTCTTGGCATCCATGCCAATTGATGTTATGTGCATACCTAATTCCTTTCTTAATGTTACCCTGCGATGCCGTGTCGTTTTTGTCGTCAGTTTATACAGTGGTATTGAATTTCCCTCGCAATGATACACCGACTATGTTCAATTATGAAGAGTGCAACGTAATTTCAATGTTGTTACTTTCCAACACAGAAAGAGCTGAAAATAGCACCTAAAACTTCCTCTGTACTGACATCTGATCCCGAAACAGCTCCAATTGCACGTGCGGCATATCGCAACGACTCTGCAGCGATGTCGACCTGAGAGAGCGCTACACAAAACAATTTGTCAAAGATTTAGACTGGTCCCTAGGCGACTAATCTTACAATAGGATTTGAATTCTTCTAGGTGCCTTACTGCAGATTCTAAGTAGTCTCGATGTCGTTCCTGAGTAACGAGTGGGGATTCGTTGAGAGACATTGTCTCGGTGTATCTTGAGCAACTTGAACGAACGAACGATGACAATGATTAAGTAAAAGCTTACGCATATCTTTCCTTCAGCACTGACGCGAGACCGTCCAAAAATTCCTTTGTCCCTTCACCGGAACGGAGACTTGTGTTCCAGAAATGTCGTGTAGCCTCCAAGCCATGCTCAAGCAGAACATCGTCCAGCGCTTCCTGTAAGTTGTGGTTGGATACTCGAGCCAGGTCCGATTTGTTGAGGAGGAATAATGTGCCAGGCTGCAGATGGCTAATGACATCATCTGGTATAGTGATCTTGACTTTTCCCTCCACTGTTCTTGCTATAATCTCGTCGAGAGAGAGCACGCAAATTGAGACATCTGAAATTTCAATGCTGTTACTCTTAGCCATGTCCTCGCCGAAACAAAAGCGGACTTACATACTGCCGGCTCGCTCGACGCCAATTTTCTCGATAGCATCATCGGTTGTACTTCGGATTCCCGCGGTATCGCTCAATATGACGGGTAACCCTCCGATATCAAGGGTGAGATTAAGAACATCACGTGTCGTTCCAGGAATGGGAGATATGATGGCGGCATCTCTCTCAGCTGGAAGGAAGGTGCTCAACTAATCATGTACGGTGAATAGCTGCTATGAAAAACCCACCAAGGAGATTGAAAAGGCTACTCTTTCCAGCATTCGGAGGTCCAAAGATGGCAAGCTTGATGCCAGACCGGAGTATCTCGCCTCTGCGGTTGTCGGATAAATGCGAATGAATGCAGTCTATGATATCCTGTGCCCGCGCACAAGCTAGAAACAGTTGAGATAGACTACATCGGGTAGGTGGAATACACACAAACCTTGTTCATACATCCCTTCTTGCCCCAACTCATCAACATCCTCGCCAAAGTCGATGAACCCTTCCACATACACGAGACAATCCAAGATTTGAGCTCTCAGAGCATCAAAGCGAGCCCGTTGCGCACCCTGTTGCGAGCCAATTCATCAACGTGGAGCAATGCAGAGTGAGCGATAACACCGACCGCTGCGCTAGACATCGCGACGCGCCTTTGTGCGTCCGTCTCGGCATCGATGAGATCCCGCAAACCCTCTACCTGAGTCAAGTCCAACCGTCCACCTTCAAACGCACGTCGGGTGAACTCTCCTGGTTGTGCTGGGCGGCAGTACGGTAACTTTGAAAGTGCGCGAAGGATCGAAGACAGCACTGCTCTGCCAGAGTGCACCTGTAGCTCGATGACATCTTCCATGGTGAAGGACTTGGGCCCTGTGAAGATATAAATAGAATGACAACAACAAGAGTCGGAGGACCCGCCTTGGAAGAAGAGAACGACGCCATCGTCCAATTTTTCGCCGGTAAGAGGGTCGATGATATGACGAAGCTCCGCAAGTCGCGGGACGGGTGCTTTGTCGATGGTGGAAACACGGGTGGGGCGAGTAACCGCTTTCTGGACCCTGCATGCGTCAGGTCCCGAGACTCTGATGACTGCGACGCCACCTCTACCTGGAGGTGTGGACAATGCATAGATAGTTCGTCGTTGGGCATCGGAGGGCGTCAGAAGGTCATCGACTGCGAGAACTTGGCGATTGGCACAGAATTCGCGGCGAAGGAGGCTATGCGGGTGTACCTGCGTCGAATTTCTATGTAGAACATCGGAGCGGGTGACAGATGGCAAAATGAGTTTTGGCGATGCAAAAAAAGACTGCGGCGATCTACCACGAACACCTGCAAGCAACCGTCCGATGGTGCTGCCACTCCAGCATGACCGCACCATATACTGGCCAATGTGCGATGAATGTCGCGCTCCAAGGGATGGGCTCGCTCGACCACAGCGCGGTGTCTGCTCTTTCTTCTCACGGAACTACCCTTGCCACCATCGCTACTAACCCAGCTCGCTCTTCATCTACCTTCACGCAGCACTCATCATGGGACAAACACGTCCGTCTTCTCCCCTGATACCATTGATAAAAGTCTTATGCACCAGTGAACAGCATCCCAGTTCATGGAGGACATGCAAAAGCGGTCCAACTGTATGTTCCTGCCCATGCCTTCATCACCTCAGATGACTTGATGAACTAGTCACATCTGCCGAGCTGGAACGTCTTAAGAAACGCTTCATGAAACTCGATAGGTATAGATCAAATTCATCGAAATCACCAGTCGTTGACATATTCCTAGTGACGGTTCGGGCTCTATCGACCGCGAAGAGTTCTTGCAAATACCACAAATCGCCAGTAACCCGTTGGCATCACGAATGATAGCCATCTTCGACGAAGAGTGCGTATTGCGTTGATCAAACACGGATCTGTTTGTCCCTTGCCTTTGCACGTCTAAAACCACGCTTCATTTAGTGGTGGAGGGACTGTTGACTTTCAAGAATTCGTCGGCGGCCTAAGCGCTTTTAGCAGCCGTGGTGGCAGAGAGGAAAAGCTGAGATGTCTGTTTCGCACTCTGTTCTTGTCCTGGTTCTTATCTGTGTGTCACAGTTGCTTTCAAAGTCTATGATGTAGACCGTGATGGTTTCATCTCTAACGGGGAATTGTTCCTCGTGCTCAAAATGATGGTTGGCAACAACCTCAAGGTGCAGCATGCTTATTCACCCTTCACTTACCGCGCAATCGACCCCGATTTTCTAGGATCAGCAGCTCCAGCAGATAGTAGACAAAACGATAATGGAAGGTGATCACGATAGAGATGGAAAACTCAGCTTTGAGGAGTTTGCTCAGATGGTCTCGAACACGGTGGGCTTTCATACTTGTGCGCGCGCCCTAAAGACGGCCATCCTCACATTTATGCTTGCATAGGATATCGTGAAGCAAATGACTCTGGAAGATTTATTCTAGCCGGTAATATATCATATCCTGGGCGTCACACGACACGATACCATGGCTGCATGGAGTTGATCGGTCGATAATGGGCGATACAGCCGTTTGTACCATAACACTTTTATTATCAGGACTGTATGTTAAGAATCTGCATCCCAAAGAAGACTCATCCTAGACCCCAAAGGATGACCCATCTCACTGAGTTCTAATACTTTCTTTTATATGCACTTGATTTCCCGTTTTTCCGTACTATTGACCCAGTTTCCCCAGACCTCACAACAACATTCAGTTGTATGTTAACTGCGCAAAGGACTCGAGCCGTGATCGCGGCCATCAATCCGGTTCACCAAAGCAATGGTATCGCCAAAGTTCACCGGCCCACCCTGTTCCAGATCACAACGTTCCATTTCCCACCAAATATCTGATAGTCACCTTGCCGTTGTCGAACAACACAGCGCTTTTCGCCCCAAAGGAGAGATACGCACTACGAGCGATCAGCGTTTCACCGCCACTAATGAATGCATAAGCGTAATTGGTGGTTCCCGCTCTCGAAAGCGTCTACTAGATCCAGATCCCCACTTGATTGGGTTCCTTGGACGCTTGGGCCCAAACACAAGTGGAATACAGTCATAGCTGTGTCACAACAAGACATCCTTTATTTCTAGATAGGACGACCAAGGCAGTACATATGGTACGATAAAGCCACGGCCCTTAATCCCGAGGAGAACAGAACATCTGATAGTCTTTCTTTAGTACGTGCCTGGACACCTGGCGCGTCACGATGCCCTCCCTCTGAACGTCTGTCAGCGCATGAAAATCACAAAGGCCGACACACGCAATCCGGCGACTTGTTTCACCTAGACGCAGTGGTTACCGCCGTATTTTCGTATTTGCTCATGACACACGGAATCAACCAGATAACAGATGGCCCTACCATCTTGTATGATACCTGATGGCGAGCCTGTGGCTTTTTACCGCGTGACACCCGTTTGATCTTTTGTTGGGTTCGGGGGTTCTAACTGGCATTGCTGGCTATCGCAACTGGGACCCCACGAGTTGATGGACCCAAGGTTATGGTTCAAACCTAGCTCAAACCCGAAAGAACGGGATGAAATAGGTGACGTGTGATTATATCATGAGATAGAAGGCAATGCTAGCAATACTGTACGCAAGAAAATAATTAAGTACTAAGACCAAATAGTTGAGAAGCACAAGGATGTCGTACACGGTAGAAGAACTACAGTCCAATGGACGGTGGAAGCAACACGTACAGGTAACAGTTGGAGGCACAGGAGAGCAAGTAGAACATTTTGGGCAGTGTGATGGCGCATCAGGGGTGTTGCTCCGTGTAAGCGGAAACCCTATGAGCAATTGGTATAGATTAGCTGAAAGTCAGTAACGGACGGTGATGAACATGGAAGTAGGCAGTTGAGAATAGCTTTCTATTCTATATTTCACCCGACCTCGCGCACTGGTCAAGCACGTGTAAGCGGGCGAGTGGAGATGGGATGATGATGGGAGATGTAGAACGGGAAAAGAGAAGTGGAGATCATGGTTGTACAGCGATACCAGGGGCTGATCAGAAATTTGCGCGCCCGGTCGAACGCAAGCGGATGGAATGGTGTGGTATGTAGAGTACCGTCCAGGTCGTGTGTTTATTTTCTCATTCCCAGGATGGGACACCCATCATAAAGGGTGAGTGCGAGGTCGGCCTTCCTACATGGCTGAAGAAGGAGGTATGGGATTGCTGCGCCGACTGCAATGCCTGCAGGTAAAATGGGTCGGTGGAAGCGAAGAGGGAGGAAGCACAAGTGTCGGTGGGAGAGCTCATGCTTGGCGCTGTGATTGGGATCGATCCTGGGGCAGGAAAGACCCTCGTCGCCGAACCATGGGCATCCGAGGGGCAGGGGGAGTCGGGGATTATCATGTCCTCGACGGTGTACTCTTCGTCCATCTCTTCGAAGTCGCAACAGCCATCATCGGTGCTCTGTCTCTGTGCAATGGAAGCACTCCGCTTACGAGAGTGGTCTGCGTGTTCTGGAACTGGGAGGGGCCATGCAAACGTGGCGGAAGAGGGTGTCCGAGCGGTAGGGGTAGTGCAGTGCTGCACGCTCGTCGGATCACGGCGAGCAATGTTCACACTAGCCCCATGTACAAAGGAAGAGGTATGAGAGGGGGACAGGGACAACTGTTGGGTAAAGAGGGTCTGCGCGAGCTGTGCCTGGAGAGAAGGCGGGAGTAACGAGCGAGATAAACACTTGTACAAAGCAGTGTGGGGTAAATGAATGTATATACCTGAAGGGCAGCGAGGTCGGTTGCTTCCTGGCCGATGTGGTTGGCGGACAAGGAAGCGACAAGGTCGTCAACGGAGACACTCATGACCGAGGGAAGAGGGGAACCTCTGAGATGTGTTTGGAGAGCGGCACAGGAGAACTGCCAAGTACTTTAAATCAATAACTGCCCCAAACACGCCTCTTCCGGCAGATCCCCGCCGGAACGCTCGCCGCAGCGGCCCCGCGCCCCCCGCGAGAACTGGATGCCAGCACACCTCAGTTGCTGCTCGAACACAACTCACAGGTGCGTACTGAGATACGGGCTACTGTGCCAGAGAAGTGAACACAAGCTCAGCAGGAACGGGCCCAGCTAAATCCGAACGAGAAAACCATAAGAACCTTGGTAATCAAGTGCATTACACCGGCCTGCCATCAACTACCACGTGTAGAGTATCTCACTAGGAAGCAAAGCAGGGCAAGGGGAATTTTGGGTACACCCGTTGACCGCGCACGCGACAAATTCGGGTTGGAGGGTATGTACGCTCTGATCGAGCCGGTCACGGTGGAACTTCACAGCCGGCCGGCCGGTTAAGCTCCGACAACGCCGTGTGCTGTAGCCCATCGGGAAATCTCGGATCTTCCAGCAGCGCCCGAGCCCGGCATCAGCTCGAAAAAGTTCACAACCATGATGCCAGCGCGGTATCATGACTGGCTGCCATCATATGATCATGCTAGTGTTATAAAATTTTTTCAGCAAATTAGAATAACATTTCGCTGGCCATTCACAATGGTATGCCCAGCTTCTTATTTCAAGAGTGATCGAGGGTACGATTCAGTAGACTGTGTGGCGTTTCCGCTTGATAACTCTCTCGTAGACGATTGGAGAGCTCTGATTGGCTGAAAAAGGCAAAGAACGGTCCTCCGGCAACGAAAATGACGAGAGTCACGGGGTTCTGAGCATCACACCATCCACCGAAGCCGCTAGCTGGCAGTGCTTGTGTTCTTAGGTGACCGGTGACAATTCAACTCTGCTGGAATAAGCTGTATACTCGCCTGGTTCAGCTTGAGTCTAGCACCCCTCATACTTCTGGGTCTATTCCGACAGGTAAGGTGAGCTGTATATACTCTTCAGATCAGGTATTATGTAGAAGATGCCTTGCTGATCTAGATACTCCCTAAATATTCCGATCCCAGTTCATTCCCTTCTTTACCTGCTGTAGCAGGCTCCAAGGAACCTCGGCAGAAGGTAATAGCGTCCGAAGTTAA
The DNA here is from genome assembly GCA_038089815.1 of Sutorius eximius. Classification (NCBI taxonomy): domain Eukaryota; kingdom Fungi; phylum Basidiomycota; class Agaricomycetes; order Boletales; family Boletaceae; genus Sutorius; species Sutorius eximius. The sequence goes on along the minus strand of JBBPLN010000274.1, from coordinate 15,957 downwards.
TTGGCCTTGACAGTGGGTGTTTCTTTCTTCTGCAAGCTTTGTAGGTACTTTGATCCTCCAGCATTGAAAAAGACGACCCCGATACCGACGATCCAGCAGCCATACCAGCCAACGCGAGACCACGCCTCCACAGAGTCCGCAAAGGTCAAGAGCATGAAAGGCACAGCAACAAAGTTCACCAGTAATATGGAAGCCAGGGTGCCTAGGATGTCGTAGACATGCTTCGCCAAGCTAGGTGGGGTCCCTGGGGGAGGCAGGACAAGCGGGCGGAAGCCGGCGCGGCACTTTCGGCCAACGTATGTAATAAAGCCACCGAGGACAAACGTGAGGTAGTATCCGATCGCGATACCATGCTGGGTGCTCCACGTCAGCATTGCACCAGAAGGCAAGCAGTAAGTTTACCCAAAATGCGCTCGTGACAAAGGTGATCAGAGTACTGCGGAAGCCCGGCTTTTTACCCTTGGGAGTGACACGCTTGTAGACACACTCCCTAAGCCAAATATTCGTGTTGATGTTCCAGGAATCCAGGAGGACTTTGAAATTCGGAGCTAGCTCGATATTTCGTATATTGACGTTTGCTGCACCCTCCCAGAGGGATTCCCCAGATGGCCCGAATCCGGTAAAACCAAGCCCAGTCAGGATGCTTGCACCCTAAACGACAACCCGGTTACACATATGCCGACACAGAACAGTCTCCTACCTCTGTCAAGGTCCATATAGCATAGTATTTGCTGCGTTCAATGAACCCAAAGAATTGGACAATAGCAATCCTGATACGTGTTAGATGAAGTGCACATCAACTCAGGAGCTTCTCATACCGATAGAATAGACTTTGGTTCGCGAACCCTGGTGTCAATATGGTCGCAAAGTTATGAGACGGGCCCATAACCACAAAGAGACCCAAAAACGCGAGTCCCGTCAACAATTTACGATAAGCAACGCGTTTTCTACCGTCCGGAATTGTCCTTCGCATGGGCTTCGTAGATTCAACCGATTTGAACAACGTCCCATCAATGAGCGACGTGTAGGACGCGTAATCAAGATATGGCCCAACCAAAACTCCAGGAAAGTAAAATCTGAGATGTACGGGGTAAATAGCGTAAACGCGGGAAACTGATGACTCACGAGAATCCAAGGAACTCTAGCACTGTGGGGTATTTTGTGACACGTTTCTGAAGTTGCCACTTGTCTAGATCCTACGATGGTTTGGTGATTAATCGCGGGGAGATACGGGCACGGAGAGGACAAACTTCTTGTGGCCTCCTGCCGTCGTAAACGTTCCATGCAAAAGTCGTTAGCTTCATGGTGAGGACCATCTGAGGGCCGGTGATCTCGACCGTCTCGTAACTCAGCCCATAGGCCACGCGGATAATGTGACTACGGCAAACGGTCAATATGAATCAGGAAACTTCGAGTTCAAGACGTTGCATACTTGACAGTGAGATGGCCCATAGCAAAACTAAAAGATATCATGAGCATGTTAAACGGGTAATCGTAATAACTTGACTTGCGTGAAGACAATCCATGGCATATTGGGACCTCGAAAATTTGCCGCAATAACGTAAGTTCCAAGGACGCTAGCGAGGAGTTGAAGGAAGCCCCAGTGGAGTTGCAGAACAGGTATAAAGAAAAAGACGGAGATGAGTACATTGAAAGCATGCTGGAGAGCAGGTTGAGACGACGGTATTCTTATGAATAGACTTCCGAGGGGATACGCGATCAGGAGGCACCAAATGAGCTACATTTGCAAAAAGGGTGACAATATTGAATTGCAGGATTCGAAGGCAAATACCTTGATCTGGTCGACAGACGCCCCAAGCATATTCGCTAGTGGAGAAAACAGGGCGTCCATCGTGCAACTGACGAACAAGTGGTGGTCAGTGCAAGGTCAGTCGAAACGGCAACTGGCCAACAATGTACGCCTCGGCAGAACTAAGTCAAGTAATTTTAGCTAAACTTCCCACGCCCTCGAGTAAAAACGCCGTCGGGTAGCTTCGAGTTGGCTCAGCTTTTGCAGACGTTTTGGCTGCCCATTTCTAGCTTCTCTACATTTAGCGTGTATATCCCGAGCAATGTGAGCTCCAGGGGCTCGGCCGACACTTATTTCATTTCAGCCGTTTTGTAGGTGTGGGGGTTGTATTATTATTTGTCTTTACTTTGCATTTTAGAGTACGTTCGCCCTCGTGGCAGACCTCTTGTTCTCCTGTTCATATGACATCCTCTTTGCAGCAGTCAGCAATGCGTGTAGACGCAATCGTGCATTCTCCTTCCCAAGGACAAATGGTCTTGGGACTGCAGGGAATGACGTCCGACATGAAACAGGGGACGTTTCACCTCTCTGTCCTTCACTCCAGTAGTCCCCTTCCCTGGACGAAGGAGATGTCGGAGATTGGCCTTCGTAGTGATATGAAGGGGACATCGACGACTCGTTGGTAGCAAGAGGTGTAACAAAATGCAGTTCCAGGCTGCTGTCATTCGCCTCGATCGCGCTCCCAAATTCCGCCGTGTCCTGTGCGTCTGCATCCACCGATACCGTGAATGCCAAGTTCGTAGACATGCTGTCGATGGAACGCGTGCTCGCAGGAAGCACGCTTGTCCGCGAGGAAACGACATCCGAGCTGTCCACGAATCGGCCGAAAGATTGCTCGTCACTATCTTGGGAAGACTCGCCCGCATACGACAGACGCGCAATTATACGTCCTGGGGAATATATCGGCGAATCTCGGTAGGACGTTATCCATTGAGCCTGCGTAACTGTATTCGGCTGCGGCATTTCTTCTGTCGTCATACGGTCCTTTTGGCGCGGTGGAATCAGGGAGTTGCTTGAAATCACATTTGACACATTGTCGGATCGCCTGTGCACACGACACCTGAAGATAGTCACGCTCAGCCCAACAATGACCAGCACTGCGAGCGCCGGGATGAGAATAGAGAGTAATAAGCTGGTGGTCACTTGTCCATAGCGAGTCACAAAGTATAAAATGGAACGCACACACCTATTGGAAGTCGACGAGCCAATAAGAGATACGTTCCCGCTAGCGGTCGGAATAACTACAGCACTTCTCGATGTCGTCGTCAAAAAGTTGGTTCCTGACTGAGTGGTTCCTGTGTTGTGATTCGAAGCAGAAACAAGAGGTCGAGCTTCTGGCCGCCTGGTAACGGCGTGGTCATGCATACTTTTACTAGCAGACATCGTTAAACAGCCTTGTCGGCGTCGACGCCTGACTTGGTTACTCACCTCGTTTTCGCTTCATTGATGGAGCCAGAAACACGAGTAGGGTTCCAGGTTGGTACTTTTACTGATGTACGTTCTGGTACCGAATCTGAGGCTGGGCCACCCTTGGCATAATGCCCATGGTTCGCAAAGGAAGCGGTCCAAGCAGGACTCGCATCCAAGGCAACAGGTGCGGACGGAAAGTCCATATATTCACTCTGAGTGCCCAGGGGGGAGCTGCCACTCTCGAACGATGCTGCGTCATATGCAGTGGCAGTCATCGAGATTGAGGGTAGGGCCAAGGAGCTTGGGACGGCTTTTAGATGCACGGCGACGGACGAAGCGTCTGGCGGGACAAGGGAATGTGGGTTTGTCGATGGCGTTCTGGAGGTGTTCGCGGCAGCGGTGGAACTAGAGGTCGACGACGATAAAGAAGACGGTTGGAAGCTTGTGGATGAATGGGAGGGGGCGGACTTCCGAGGTCCAAAGGGTTTTCCTGGACTGGATGGACGGAATGTGAAGTGCCCACAAATCCATCCAGGATATAAAGGCAGCCTTATTAAGAACGGAAGTTCGGGATGATGGACATTGGCTGGTGAGGGAACAGCATCAATGTATTCCACATGTACAAGGACACATCCCCAATATTTGTGGCAGCGCGTGAATATCGTTCTGACCAGTGACCACGCTTCACCACGGGCTATGTTGCGAAAATGGGTTATCGCGCAATGTCCGAGCGGTCATTGGATGAGAAACAGCTTGCCTCTGAGCTCACCTCTTGTTAGACGATCCTAGCTAGAACTTTCAAGTGTGTAGTGCAACACGGAGGATTGTCGGCGAGTGCCTGCGCTATTTTCGTCGCTAGCTTTGTCAACACGCTGTTCAGTTGGTGAACGTAAAACAGAGACCTGTGGGTAAAACTGCAGGAAACAAGTTTATCACCGGGGCTCATGCACTTTTGATCGTCCGACGTTGGGATGTGGATAATAAAGCATCCGCCGGGAACAGTGCATCAGGAACAAAGGAAAACGGGCAGGCAAGCGTGGGAGGTCTTTCGCAGGTTCAACGTTGATCCTGAGAACACTCGACATCCAAGAACTTGTGTACATATGATCAAGTCCGATCAATTCAATCGACAAAGAAACAAGTGGAGTTTGCATAGTGACAGGTACCGTAAAAAAGTCACCTGCTAATCGAAACTGAGAGAATCGAACGAGTCGAACAAGAGGCGAAGCCATCGAAAAGGCAATGTCACATGACCGAAAATCTTAGCGATGGGCGGCTTGAGACAGTTCTTCCACGATATAATTTCTCGTATCCCCTTCTGCACTGGTGTCCCAGAAGGCCTGAAAGTCGAAAGACAGGAAATCTAAAGGCGAGGCTGCGTGTGAATCCGAATGCGCAACAACGTCAGAGGATTTGAAATCAAAGTGTGGACGATAGACCGCGAGATGAGCAAGCAGATGGCAGACCAGAATGAACAACAGCAGCGAGATAAATAGTGTAGTTCTCGCTTTGAACGGGAATTGCCCTTGGAAAGGAGGAAGCTGGATGATGCGCTCGCACAGCGAAGGCTTAGAAGGTGGGGTGAGGAAAGCAATGTAGTACTCCGGAGTGCCGAGTGAGGGAGAAGATGGGGTAACGATAATGGCCGGGAGTGGTGACTTCTCCGTAGCTCGCGAAAGCGAAAGATCTGGGGTGTCACATCAATAATACGCTCTCATTTACCACGCATCATATCTTACCAAGTGGTGCAGGGATCAGATGGTGATCAACGTGCTGTGGAAGTCTATGAAGTCGGCGAGCTGATGAAGGTTGAGCATCGTGGACTGGGCATTCACTGGCGTTGCACAGGAGACGCACCACCATAAGACATGATGAATAGGTATGCAAAAAACGGCAAGTACTCGAAGTTAAGCGAGGCCTGGGAGCGCGAGAATGGAGTGCGACCTGTAGTCGAAGGTTTTGAAGGAGTGTAATTTAAAAAGAGTGTGAGGGGTTTCTGTTGGTTGGAAACACAAACTGCGGTGAGTGAGAACGACGAGCTGCGGGAACGTCGGATCTCTTGATTAGGTAACTATCGGCGTTGCTGGTTACCACCCCAGAAAACATATCCAGGATAGGAAATCCTCCGCCAATCATGTCGCTTCTCCGCTCGTCCCATCTCAAAATCACAAATCAGACCTTGCAAAAGACTTTTCTCCCAGGAGACAATTACGTCTTGTCACTGACACAGATAGACAAATTTTATGCAGCCTTGGCATCTTCCCCATCGAATCAGATCCATCTCTTCGACAAAGCTACTCTACAGAGCACAGGCGTTCTCAAGGGCCATGAGCACGCAACCACCCAGCTGTGTACTGTTCGTTGCCTAGGTGCCTCTACGCGCGAAATGCTTCTTTCGTCCGGAAGGGATGGTTGTGTGATAGCATGGGACGAAAGGAGTGGATCGGCAAGTATTAAAAGTGAGTTCCACACATGTCTCTAGAAGCGTGTGCCTTGACGACTCAAAGACTTTGCTTCCAGTGGAATCATCTGGGAGACCGCGCCCCCTTCTCTGTTGCGATGCATCGGACGATGGCTTGCTCGTTGCTGCCGGAACTGACCTGCAGAAAGAGGATGCGTTCATCATCTACTGGTCAGCCGTGTACTAAGATCAAGTTGCGTCGCAAGCACCTCACTTGCAGTCTTTTCCTGTTTTTCAAGGGATCCACGAAACCCAGTGGCACGACTACGTTCTCATGGCTCAACCCACTCTGACGATATCACATCCGTACATTTCTTAAAGGGTGGGCACACGTCGGACGCTAACAGAATGCTACTATCAACATCGTCCGATGGGCTGGTTAGCATCTCGAATGCTCTTGAGGCGGATGAAGACGAAGCTGTACTACAAGTCGGAAACTGGGGCTGTAGTGTCTCGCAAGGTGGGTGGATAAGCAATGCACGCGAGACACGTATTTGGGCAGCCAGCGATATGGAGACATTCAGTTGCTGGTCAAGCGAAGTGGGTCTCCTTTTTCAAACGAGAAATCATGCCATTCTCATTGGAACGTCTAGTTGGACCAACTTGTGGCCGTGGATATTCGCGAACCCTCTTTACACGGCGATGGGCAAACTTGGGTCACTGATTATCTTATCAACGGACACTCTACACGAAAAGCAGAATACGGACTTGGGGTATTCGTCGGCTCTAACGAGTTTGGTCTATTTCCCTAGTTTAGGCGATACCATCTAATCATATCGACAGGGGAGACGTGGCTTTGATCACCAGTAACGATTTATCTAATGCAACGTCTCCATGGATGATACATTCCGTGTGGGCTGGCGGTCATTCAGGAATCGTGCGATCCCTCTATTGGGATGAAGAGGTGATATCCTTCTTTGTGGTCATTTCTCTAGTTGACAGTTTCTAGCACAACGTCCTCGTTACAGGCGGCGAAGATTCGAAAATAATCACATGGCGGATTGAGGACCCGAGCCTTACTGATGAGTTGGATGATTCCATGGAATCAGAGATACCAATCTTGAAAAGGGAATGGGAGGTCACGATGGGTGACGTCGGTGACCATCAACTTAGCCCAGTGAGTGTAAGCGACTCTGCTACGAAAGAGTATCCAATGACCATCACTTTCAGAGTGGCAAGCGGGTGAGACGATAGCCTTTATTCGTACATCGGATGGAACATCCCGCTACTCGTCTGCTTTATTGTCGCAAACAATAGAATCATCCAGACTGCTGTATGTACTTGCAGAGTTGCTGTGTCCGACACGTACGAGGATATACCATATGCATAGAGGAGGCGTACGGGTGCAGAGAACAATAGGAAGTGACGGTATTTCATAGCAATATTCATATTGTATATCCTCGATTCGACATGCCCTCGTCCAATGTGTCGATTTTGTGCACTTCTTACACCTTGAAACCACGAGACTTTCGGCGACCACGAGCACGCTCGAACTACCAGATCGGTGAGGATCTTGCCCGCACCCGGATTTAAGGATACTTACTTTGCGGCCCTTGGAGATGGTGTAGGGTTTCTTGTGCTTGTGGGGACCCATGCCAAAGTGTTTGACAGCCTCACGAGTAGTCCTCTTGCCTCTTAGAAGCACCGTGTTGGAGCCGGTAGGCGAGCGCAAGGCAAGTTGGTCCAAAGTTATGGCCTCTCCGCCAGCTTTGAGGATACGGTCCTTTGCTGCTTGAGAGAAGCGAAGTGCAGCCACGGATAGTTTTGGGACATCGAGGAGACGAATGTCGTCGGTAACAGTGCTAACTGTGACGACGATTTTGGAGGCGAGGTCTGGGGTGGCGGAAGTTTCTTTGACGATTCGTGACAACGAAATCGGGGGGCGATTGACTTTGGAGAGGAAAAGGCGGTGGAGGATTACCTGTAACACGGGATATACATGAGTGTTATGGCATCGATTCAAGCCGGGTTTGCGAAACCTTGTTAAATTTCGAGTCGGTGCGACGCGCAAGGAAACGGTACAGCTGGGAAACAGTCAGTATCAGTCTCTTCGGGGGTGGTATCGCGAGCCCACCTTGACCAGCAAGAGGAGGTAAGGATCCTCACTCTTTGGGGCCGTTCGTTGGGCCTTCTTGACGTGGTGAGCTTTAAGGTCGATACCCTGCGTGAAGGGAACGCGATGAGACGACGCGGGCGACGTCCGGGTCAATGGACTCACCATCTTGGTCTTGCCGATGTGTGCTGATGAGTATGTAGAGTGTAGCAACGACGGGGGGGCTTACAAAACTGTACAGTACCTTAAATTAAGGTTCGAGTTCGTGGAGTCTGAAATTGAATCTCAACTTGGATACAAACCTATACAAACACGCGCAAATTTTCTCCTCAAACTCGAACTATCATGGTGTGTTCGACCTGCCATGCCATCCACTGTACGACTGATTTTTTTTTTCTAGTCGCAATACAGTGAAGCTGCAGCTCCTCCAGTGGACCCTTACTCTGACGCTTACAACGCTCCGGCGCCAGCTGCCTCAGAAACCCGCGACCGCGACGCGCCTCGCGCGCGTTCTCGCTCCCGTAGCCCCGCCCGCAGCAACAATGGTTACAGGAGTCCCCCCTACCGTCGCAAGTCGCCCCCACCAAAACGTCCTTCGCATGCTCCCATTGTACGTTGGTTTTTCTCTGCTGCTTTTTTCGACCTCATTCCGCAAAGCAGGCGCCTAACCCATCCGCCGTGTTGGGTGTATTCGGCTTGAGTATCAGAACCCAAGAACGGGATTTGGATGAAGAATTTAGTCGATTTGGAAGAGTTGAAAAGGTGACCATTGTCTACGACCAGAGGGTATGTCCCTTGCCCATGCTCATGTGGCAGCCAACCCTCAACCCACATTACTCAGTCCGACCGATCTCGTGGCTTTGGCTTCATCAAAATGTCAAGCGTAGAAGAGGCAACACGTTGCATCCAGGAACTCAACGGCATCGTCAGTCACATGTATTCCCCTTCATTCGCTGCTGCTGACGCAAATGCAGGAACTCAATGGTCGCCGCATTCGAGTGGATTATTCGGTCACCGACCGCCCTCATGCACCTACTCCAGGAGAATATATGGGACACCGTCGCTCTCACAGGGACACCTATTCAAGCCGTGAATTTCGTGACACGTTCCGCGACTCGCATCGCGACCGGGACCGAGACCACCGTCGTCATGATCGTGAAAGGGACCGAGACCCCTATGGTCGTGATTACCGTGACTGGCGTGACCGTCGTAGTCCGCCTGCTCGCAGTGGACGTTACTCACCTGATTATAGGAAACGTAGGAGTTATTCAAGAAGCCCGCCGAGAGGTAGCAGCCCTCGCAGGGATTACGATGGCCCCTCCAATGGTGCCTCTAATTCCTCCAACCATGCTGAAAATGGTGGTCGTTGGTGAAGCAACAACTTGCGCCGTGAATATGTCATGTTTCTGTCTTTATCTGTCTGTTTCTCGCAAGGGGTCGGGCACGTACGAATGAAGGATTCATGGCGGACACCTGGGCCAACAGACTTCAAGTTTTTCAAAGTTTCTCGTTACTTCCTGTCTTGAAGAAGCCAGCACCTGGTTCGGTATATCAGAAAAAAAATCAAGTCTCAAGTTTTCTTTCGTGCTCAACCTTTTCTTGCTTGTATTCCCCTCATCATGCCTTTCGTATCGCTCTACTACTTTGTGTTACACTATCAAGTACTGGTGAAGACGCGCATGGTCAAGTTAACGATGTGTCGGTAATACATGCATGAAGACGTGTCAAGGTTCCAATGGAAGGACGCCTACGGCATAGATTTCCATCGTGAAGCAAAATGCTGTAAACAGCGCCCTGCGATGGCGTACGATCCACTTGGCAATGTCCGTCTGAATTAAGATAGCCAAGGACAAGATCCTCGAGGCAACAGCGCAATGCACTCGGGCAGTCGATTATGCCTCACCCCGAACCGCAGAAGATACCTGGCCGAATGCTCGCTGGACGTGGCAGAGCTGGATACCGTTGCTATGGATACACGTCTGTATTCTGGTTGTACTAGGAATCATATAGAGCATGTCCACAATACTTGAGAGATCTGCAAATGTTGCTCGTGCACGTCACAAGTAGACCTTTCTCGTAAATATCTACACCAAAATACCCAAGTCGTGTCCCAAAGTGATACCGCCGCTACCTACAGTTTTGTTCGTTGACTAAATGCAGTCCACACGGTATTAAAAAAAAAAAATAGAGGAAAAAGTCCACGTCATGCGCTACTCACGATACAATGTGCAAGTGGGTGGAAAAAAAAAAAAGAAAAGTCTCGCTTGGTCCTGAACCGAGATCGAGTATAAATATAACCGTACAATGTGTCCGCGCTACCTTGTTGTCCAATACTCCAAAGGCGGGGAAAGAAAAGAAATCGTGTCGCGCGTGAATGATCATGAGATGCTGCACCAGGACTGGACAGTAGTCTGATCGGGTATCCACTATGCCGCCACTCGGGACACGATCGTCCCACCATAATCGAGGCCTCGACCAGGAAGGAAAACCTCCGGCGTGCTCTCAAGCGAGACGGCCTTGCCAGACAACTCGACACCGTCCGCCGCCGACGTTGTCCGCCTCTTCCCCTTGTCCCTGCGCCCCATATTCGCAAAATCAGGGGATGAAATCACCGGTTTTATCCCCGCGGATGATGCCATCCGCACCACGGCACACAGTGTGTCGTGCACGTCGCCCCCTTCCCAGTCAACGTCGGACACGACGTTTACCCACGAGTAGTTGACCGGCCGGGGCTTCGCTTTTGCCTTCTTATCCTTGCCGTGTCCGCTGGTCACAGCTTCGTGGTAACCGCTATCCTCGAACGGATGCTCGTCTTTGGCACCTCCGAGGCGCAGGGCCCGCACACCGGCGCGAAAGTGGTCACCAGCCGTCGACACCACGCGATCGGGTTGGTCGCCCACGAGTGTCGTAAATTGCGCGTCGATGTCTTGGCGTGACAAATCCCGAACAGGTCGGCTGAGGAGCGACCTACCTGCATTCCAAATTTCCCGGCCCCCAATGGTGTCCAGAATCGCGTCAAGCCGAACATGGGATCGGGTCAAGTACGACATGAGAGACACAATCGAGCCTTGTTCAGAGTCGTACGGTGTGAGCGGTAGTGGTGTGAAGGAGTAAGGGGTCGTGAATACGTTCTGGTGGGATGATGACGAAGGGGGAGACGAAAGCTGGCCTGACGAGACCCCGTGTGAATAAGGTGACGACAGCGGGGTGGACGTGGTCGATCTAGAGAATGGTGACGGCGAAATACTTGGCGAAGAGGAGGGAGAATGAGGGAACTGAATGGAAGGCGACGACCAAGACGACATGGCTTCCAACGCCGCGTTTGAGGTATCAAAGAGCGCAGAAAGGGGTATCAACGTTACTGGGATGAAGAGCACTTCATCCACCCCCCATTCACGTAGCCGGTCTTCAATGCGACGCAGGACGTTCCTCTGATTCTCGAACTCCCTCTCTTCTTCCTCGTCCTTCAGTTCGTCTGGTAGTTCCGATCGGACACCGGGCAACATAAACGGCACAGGTACGTGGGCCCACACAGACCATCCCTCACGAACGAGCATTTGCGCGGCAAGTGCACCTGCTCCGTCGTTTGCTCGCAGTACGAGGGCACGAGGTTTCGAGTCCCAAGATTGGATGTGCAAGCCCAGGTCTTCCTGGCTCCCACCCGCAGTAAAGTCATGCTTGTCACTGCGAGGGGGGAGGATGGGGTGTAGTTCGTTATGAGAGTTACCGTACGGTAGCTGCGACTTGCCCATACTTTGTGTAATCTGATGGAACGTGCGAACAGCACGGTACGCAGGAACTCCGCATAGCGGGAGAAGGGCGAGTTCATCGACCGTCAGGCATTCAGTGTCAGGGAGAGGTGAAGAAGAGTCGCGTCGCCTGGCAACATCGCCGTCCATTCCGTTCACGGTCTCCGTCGTGTACGCGGAAGTAAGCGAATATTTCAAATGCATAAACGGATTGGGAACACGATGGACACGGTGCCGATCGGCGAGTATGAACTCGGTTAATGCACCACACTGGATCGCCCGTGTCAATACAAGTGAGCTGGGCCGAGGTGGAAATGCCGACCTTGTGGATTGACATCAACCCAACTACCCAATCCCCGCGTTTTGCCACGTCTACGCCGACTTCCCATCCGACCTCCAAAACACGGCCAACGAACGAACGACCAGGAATATATCCCACGGGCGGACATCGCCCTTTGTCCTTCTCGCTTGTCTTTGGCATCTTTGCACCATACGGAGCACCAGCAAGAGATGGGCTGGCACGTGGGGGGTGGATACCCGCGAGACGTGCATCTGTTGCATCTAAGCCGACGCCCCAGACCTGTACCAAGACAGAACCGCCGCCCACGTAAACGGGAGGTGTGCGATAGGCAGTAAAGCCAAGCGGGATGTCCGCTTTCCCTAGGTGACCCTTGCTGTTGTCCGGGGGTGACGGCTTGTCTTTGGAGAACCACGCCACACCAAAGACATTTCCGCGGGACCTGTGTGACTTGCGGGCTGCTCCAGACCCTGCCGCAATGCCACGAACAATCTCGACGCTAGCCATGGTCGTCTGGGCGAGGCGTACGCGAGACAGGTCGACTTGATCACCGAAGCCGAGACCCACGCCTATACTGTCACGTACAGCGGCACTGGTAGATCGAGCTGTGCCGATTTTCCAGACTCGGTTGGACCCGTGGTCGAGCGTCAAGGAGGGTGAGGATGCGGCGTGAGGGAGGACGAGGTTGGTATAACCACGGGTTCCGGTAGAAGGCAAAGTGTCGTGCGACTCTGAAACGGAGACATGGGCAGCGAGGGCGTCGAGGACATCGGGTGCGGGTGCGGTGTAGGGTGACTTTGAGGACGAGGAAGTTGCAAAAGAGATCGTGCTGGTGCTGAATCGGCGTGATGATGTGCTGTGTGCACGTCCTATGGTTGAAGCGAGGGAGGGATCAGGATTAGAAGTTGGGCGAGACGGATCGGGAGCTTGAACGTTGGAAGGCGAAACAGGAGATGAGAAGCTGCGCTGTCTGGTGAGCTTGGACGAGCGAAGCGGGGAAGATACGAGAGGCTTGTGATCTCGGGCGTGATCGGGGGAGCGAGAGATGGAAACGGCGCGTTTGTGTGGGACTGGAGTGTCATGCGCACAGGAGAGAGAAGCATCAGCGTCCGAGTCTTCCTCGACCTCGAGCAAGGCTGTCATCCCAACGACGGAGCGGGCGGTGCTAACTTTTGCTTTGTTTATACCCTTGGACTTTGATTGACGCGGCAGGGGCGGATGCTGGAGCGGCGAGGTCATGCGTGACGGCAAAGAGGAGGTAGAGCGGGAGGCGGGAATCTGTATGGTCGGGGGAGTACTGCGTCGCCTGGCAGTCTTTGACTTTGGTTTCTGTTCGCCAGTACGGGGTGCGACGAGCCAGCGGACGTCTTTCGCCCAGTCCTCGTCGGTGTACGTAAGCTTGCGGTCGGCGGTGCGAGCCATGCTGAGGGCCACGTGGTCTGTGAGCGAGACAGAAGAGCGTATGGGATCGGCAAGGGATAGGGCAGAGGAAGAGGCGGACGGGGAGGGGGTAATGGAGGGGGATGGGGTGGGTGAGGCTGGTGTGAAAAAAGCCTCTACATCGTGCGAGTGTCGGATGTCGAGCTGAAGGGAAGCAACGCTAAGAGAGAGGGGGCGGGAATGTCCGCCGAGGACTGACCTGTGGTGGTTCTTCGGATGTTCCACGACATTGACGGGTATCCTGGACGTTGGAGATATCGTGGGTCGGTGCGGGTGACGAGTAGCGTTGTGAGGGACGTCCAAGGACCTTTTGAAAGAACGTTGGCTTGACCATCGTCGACGAGGACGAGGACGGGGAGGGGGCGAGGGTGGCCGGGATGGGGGACGATGAAAAGCGAGATGAAAGATACGTTTGATGGATCGCACGCGGTTTTGTCTTGCCAAATTCAGTCTCGTACAAAACGTGTGACGTCATACGTTTACCGTCTCGCCCGACGATCCTTGCTCCTCCTCCTCCTCCTCCTCCTCCTCCTCGTCCCCGCTCTCTTCTTCCCATACCACGTCCCATTCAATATCGCGCTTGTCGCTCTCTCCCGCGTCCATCTTCACCAGTTTCACCCCGACCGCGCTCCGCAGCTCCTTCCTGCTCTTCGCACCTCCCAACACCACCACGTCCTCTTCCATTGTCTCTCCAGATGTTCCCCCAGGCATGCTGTACCGCATCAATTTGCCCGTACTCCAGTCACGCAAAATAATTCGTGCAGCCCCGGCATGATCTAGCACGCCTCCCTACCACGCCATAAGCATGCTATCTCATGCAATTCGGTTCGCCTACCTTTTTGATCAACCCGTTCACCCGTGCTAGTCCCGCAAGCAACCCTGTTACGTCCCCCGGCAAAAATGCGGGTAAAGCGTACGCCAGCATTAGGTCTTGTGTATCCGCATGCGTTGCGATGTGTGTCACTGTCCATACCGTCAACACATAATCTGCATTGCATCCCTCTCCACTTACCCGCAGAGAGTGGGTCTTTTAGTCGGTCGATCCGTCCCCTACACCGCAACAGCACATCACGTGTTCGCTTCGCCTCTCTTTCTTCGCCTGTCAAGGACGTTGCGCGCACAAACTGCAGTCCAGGCGTGTCAATCAACCTCACCCTCCGTGCATCATTTCCAGGCATCGTCGCTACCACTTCTTGTGCACTCGTCGTAGTACATGGACTTTTGGCAGACGCCGCATTGCGCATATCGTACATCGAGAATAGTTCTCTGCCGAGGATCGAATTGACGACAGCCGATTTGCCTGACTAGTCAATATGAGATAAGATACCGATCTCGATACCAGCCCGTGGTACTCACGTTCGTCACACCGGTCACCGCAACGACGAGTTCCTCTCCGGTCTTCGTCCGTGCCAGACCATCCAGATGTGTCCAAAGACCACCAAGTCCCAGGGCATCATCCTTGGGTATTGCCTTGGCATTCTTGTTCTGTGTTTCAAACAGTGTTCCGGAGGGCATAAAAGCCGATGATACCCTGAATGGCAATACCATAAATGATGTCCGCAGGTGCACGAGCCACTGCACGAGCGATTCCCGTGGTACGGTGTCTATAGCATCAATCAGACGCTGAGAACCCGTACACATGTCAAACATGCCCACCTATCTTATTCAATAGCACCGTTAGCTTGCCACGTGCCGCCTCTGCCAGTGCATCGCTTATTCCCACGGCAGGATCTCGTGCATCCACCACATGCAGCACGACATCCGCCTTTTGTACCACTTCACGTAGCGTTGGGGGACCGGGGAAAACGGGTATGGCGGGTATCCGTTCTTTGACAATATTGTTGTTCCCCTTGTTTTTCGGTACGGGAGCTGGTTTCAATGTCATGATTCCATCAAACCCTTGCCCATCATTTTTGTCCACATCCATATCCTCTGGGTTATTTTGAACGTCACCGTCATCGCTTCCCGCAGCCGCTGCGCGTTTTTCTTCTCTTCGACGCTGCCTCTCTGCAGCTGTCTGTGGTGAGATGATCAACACGTGGCACGGAAGGGATCGGACATGGCGTACTTGGCGTCGCTGTTCCGCGACCTCTGCGAGAATTTGATCTTTGTACGGAAAGTTGTTCGGAATGCCCGGGTCCTTTTTCGATTTCTTTTGTATGACTGCGAGCAGCGATCAGAGACGTCGTAGAGAACTGCACAGCGCAACGCACCCTTTCCGGCCGCCTTGTCTTTTCGAGCCTGTTTCTTGGCTTTTTTGAGGTGCTCAGAGACCTTGTGTTTGACGCTCTCCCGTTGGCGGGTCGTACCGCGCT
Source organism: Sutorius eximius (assembly GCA_038089815.1). Taxonomy (NCBI): domain Eukaryota; kingdom Fungi; phylum Basidiomycota; class Agaricomycetes; order Boletales; family Boletaceae; genus Sutorius; species Sutorius eximius. Next base: position 421 of record JBBPLN010000274.1, on the reverse strand, counting down.
TTGACGTCCCTGCAATGGCCTGATGAGACACGTCGACACGGCCATGGACGACGCACTTTTTCGAATCCGAGGCATATGCTGGCAGACGGCGAAGAGACTCGATATTACCTAATCTATCTACCATCCTCTCATCCATGGCCAGTTTCGATCCCAAACGCCATGTCGGCGTACACCCAGAGCGTGTCTCGCATGTCTCTTCGACAGACTATCCAGGACATCGTCCAACGCAAGACAATGCTTGGAATCTCGACAAGTTTCAAAAGGTCCGTCTCTTTTCGCGCATATGAATGAGCTCACTTGCCGAGGACAGCGACTCACCGTCCGCGTCGAGCGTCTGTCGAATCGTTCCATCGAGTTTGATCTCGTCGGCGTCGACGCATCGATCGCCAACGCCTTCCGACGTATCCTCATCGCCGAGGTA
>JBBPLN010000273.1:0-27892 GCA_038089815.1 Sutorius eximius | reverse complement strand
CCCTCTCCCAAGCCACCTTGGTGCACATGCGTGCTGCGCTTCTGTTTGCTGCAGAGGCATCAGCGGTGGCTTGGGAGAGGGCAGTGTGTGCTGCTGATGCTGGCTGCATTGCCTCAGTGGCAGCGTCTGCTAAGGCTTTGCATTTGTGTTGCCAATCGATTCCATCGTTGGCAATGATGTCATAGAGGGATGGAGTGGACATTGTGATTTATAAACGTCTGTAGATAAAAGGGGTAGGTAGATGTATTACTTGCGGTACCATTCTGGCTTCTGTAGCGTACGGCAGTCTCTGAGATTGTAAGGATGGACGGCTTCTCTCACCTGTCTGATCCTTCTGCATGGGAGAGGTAGCTGTGGTCTGAAAACTTGCCTTGCTACTATCTCTAGTATCTGTTTGTCTAAGAACTCCTGCTCTCTCTTTGGGAGTCTCAGTACAATTGGGGATTCTTCTCATTTCATGATGAAGTCCCTGTCCTCGTTTAGCAGACCATTGGTCTCTAGGTACTGCCTGATTTCTGCTTGCTGTTGCGCTTCTCTGATGATTCTGTCGGGGGTAGAGGGAAAGCACGAGGGAGGTGTGATATCATTGGGGTCAATACTTGTGACAGAAGGGGTGTGGATTGCCGACTCTTGGTTGAGTGCTGGGGAGGTTCTCAAGGGGACACCTAGGCGAACTCTGAGAGTGACTTGATGTTGTGCAGTTAAAGACTGCTTTAACCCTAGATACAAGGGCAAGAGTTCTTCTTCTAAGGCCGCTAAGAAGGCCCTTAACTCTGTGCCAAGGTTGGAGGGGGTACTGATGCTGTTCACACACTCTGTGTTATCTCCAATGTTGGAGATGCTGTCATCTGGGCTTACTGTGTCTTCCTCTTCGGATGCTAAGTATAGCCCCTCTGGATAAGACGACCTGTAAAAAGGGTGCAGTGCACCAGATCTATTGGGCAGCCCTGCCAAAGACGGAGTGAGCATTTGGTGAAAGCTGATAGTCACTTGGCCCGAGGTTAGCCCTAGTGTCTATCGATGTGCGAGAAAGGGGATGCACTTGCAGGCATGTTGCAGCAGTGCGAGGTAGTGCAAGGTATAGCGAAGAAGAGTCTAGTTCAAGTGAAACAACCCAAAGAGCTTATAAGCTATAGGTTGCACTATGACCAGCAACTCAAGAGAAAGCTGTAGAAGGTGTCATATCCACAAGAGGAGCTTGGTGGGGAAAACTCCAAGTGAACTAGACTGAGGTTCACTGGAGGTGGGGTCGACCCTTATAAGCTATTCTACTGTTTGTACATGCGTATGTTGTATCTACAATAACAAACCATATATAGACTAATGATCGCATAGCCCATGGTTGGCTGTGCGATATGGAAGCATGGACAGCCTTCAAGGCTGTGAATAATGGAAGCCATACATAGCCTCATGGCTGTGGCTGGAATGGAAGGCGGTAATTAAATAAAGGTGAACAGCCTCAAGGCTGTGAGTGGGAATGAAAAGGATGAGGTGCGCAGCATGGAGATGAAGAGGCAGAGTAGGGCTGTGTGAACTCTATAAAAAGATAAACATGGCCAAACAAGTGGCGAGGGAGTGCAAGTCAAGACTTGGCAACTGGAATGCGGCTGGGCAACTAAGTGGCGCTAGCAGTCAATGGCAAGCAGTTGCACATCTAAGTGCGAAAAAGATAGGGGTTAAAATATTCCCCTGTAACAGTTTCCTAGGTCTGCCCTCAGCATGGTACAAAAACTGCTCCTTGGATCCTTGGCATGATGTAAAACTGCCCCACTTGACAATCTCTACCCTCCATCCCAGAAATTCTTTTACCCCCCTCACCCCTCCCCACCAACCACCAGTATTGGGGATGATGATCTGTCTTGCCCACATTGACACCATTGGGGACAATCATTCTAGGAACACCATCAGGGATAATGGTCTGTCTTATCAGATGGATAGGAACAGGGTAGGAGAGTATGGTGTTGGCCCAAAAGCCTCACCATTGTCAAGTGTCAGAGGTGTGATAAGCCTCCTGACAGAGATGCAATAAGCCTCAGGAGACCTCATGTTAGCAGCGATAGCCCTTGAATATAAGGTAAAGCATTGGAATGTGCAGTGAGAATGCAGTTTTCCTCTGCATTTTTCTTTTTCTTTGCTCCCTTGTCCTTTGCCCCCTAGCTCCCTTGTCACCACCCAGACAGGTGGCTAAATTGTCCATGCTCACCTTGACATGTGAATAAACTGTCTCTCTTTGCGATCTCTGCCCCCTTGATTGCCTTGACCACCTGAGTAGGCAGCTAAACTACTCAGTCACTCCTCAGCAGGAGTTTAAACTGCTCTCCCCTGGTCCCTCCCATTCACCCCCAGGGTGAACACTCTGGTGTTTCTTGTCAACACTTGTTCTTCTCTCTGACTCCACCTGGGACTTCTTCTCTTCATGTGTTCATGACAGTGGTGAACATTACAGGGTAACATTTTAACCCTATGATTTTCACTTACTGTAAGTGCCCTACAAGCACTCACAACTAGTAGCTTGAGGCTACACTTCACTAGGATTGAATCCTACATGCAAGGTCATTAGACCTCTAGTGCCACTTAGATGCCTACCACATACCAGTTGCTATGTCCCTTGATCTTATCTTATCAGTGTTGATCACTGTTTATGATATTATAGAGTTTGCCCTATGATGCAGCATGTAGCATCATGAACCTTATCTCATCAGATCTGAGATCTGATCTACAATCTACATGTGTTAACCACATGTCATGCTTCCATTATGAGGCTGTGCCTCTACTTCTATGCACACATGCACTGTGTACATATTATCTCTTCCATTTCTATTTATTACTTACATGCTTCACTAAGGCTCTGCCATCTCATGTTAACCTCAAGGACTATCTTCTCTTCCATTCTGAGGTACTGCAGCCTCACTGTAACCTCATGGACTATTACTATATATAGTTAGATTAGTATTTATCTTAAATCTAGCATACATGGGTGTACATAGCTAGCTGGTCCTATATAAGCTGGGGTGTGCTAGCTGGACATCCTCCAGTCTAGTTCACCTTAGAGAGTTCCCCTTACTCCACCTGGGAAGTAGCAGACTCACTTTCCTTTCTCTCTACTGGGCATTTAGCCCCTGAGATCAGTTAAGTAGAAAGTGCAACCCTATTCAGGCACATAAGGAGTGCATATCTCCACAGGCACGTAGCCTTTGAGGTTTGGGTGGTTTCAGTGAATGCCCCCATGGACATATTTTCCCTGCAATCTCCATCACCCAATTGTGTACCCACCTGGGTAAGTGACTAAACTATCTAGCTTGGTCTGCAGTCCACTCCACTCCTCAACATGAGTTGTAAAACTGTCTCCCTTAGATCTTGTGGAAGATCACCTGGCCATTCTCACCTGATCCTGCCAGTCCTCGACATCTTAGTTTTCCCCTTTGACCTCACCTCCAGAGAACATTTCTGTGACCTCTCATCTGTTGATTGGTTATCATGTTTCAGGTCTTTGACTTGGATCCATGACTCATTGATGGTAGCACTAGTCATCCCAGCTTGCACCCATGGCTTAGTAGATTTACCCCTCTCCTGTTTTCCACCACCTCCATGCCTTCCTGTATGAAGTAAAACTGTGCTCTTTTAACCTCTCATACTTGTTAACTTTTGACACTTTGGTCTGGTCTTTGACTTGCATGGTTGATTGCCATGCTCATGTACTAGTCAACTCCCTCCTCCTTGACTCACTGAATCATGACAGCAATCCCTCCAGCCATACTCCTGGCACTAGTCTATGCTTAACTTGGGCTTGTTTTATCAATCTAACAAAGTGATTGATCAGGTAGTGGCTGGAGTGCTGGGTTGGCACATCACCAAATTGTAAACTGCTTGGTTGTTGACGAAGATGTTGATGGGTAGGTTGGGATTTGGTTCTGTTAGGATTAGTTGGGCTGCCAGCATGATACCTACTGTTTCAGCTTCATATACTGTGTGTTCATCTTTGGAGCCCAGATGGTATTTGATCTTCCTCTTGTGTCCATTAGTGCTTTGGGGCACTGCTGATGTGCCAATTCCATCCTTTGTCTTTGAGCCATTGCAGTATATATTTGTTTCTGCTGTGATTTGGTCATGTTCCTGGATGGAGTCAAGCACCTTGTTATCATAATAAGCAACTTGGATACAGACATCCACCATATTGCAGAGTTGTCCAGATTGTTCTATGCTGACCAGACCCTGTTGGAATTCCCCCCAAGAAACAAGGTAAAGAACATCTGAATTCAATGGGAGGGAGATAGTGGCCTTAGCACCATAGTGATGCTTCTGTTGTGGGAATGATAATAGGTGGGGTAGGGCGAATAGGTTTGTCCCAGGGGTCCTATAGGTAAGGTTGATAAGGGAGAAGGGTTTGCTTTGACAAGGCCAAGCACTCTGATCAGAATCCAGTCAAGAACAAGGTCTGGAACAATGGAGAGACAAGTAGAAAGAAATCCAGTGTTTGACAAAGTCTGGATTGCAAGTTTAGAGCAAAGATGAGCCCAGATAACAATGAAAACCGAGCAGAAACAATGATCAGAGACTCAGATGGGTTATGACTATTCTCAAAAAGAGCCAAGATAAATTTCTACTTGTCATCCTACAGCTTTTATAGTCCAGGTATATCCAAGACTGTGTCCATAGTGATGATAAGTAGCACATATATCATAAGATAGGTGCCAAAGCACATAGAAACATCCAAGTAAGGTGAAGCTTGTCAAACATAAGGAAAGAAACAAAATCCAGACACAAGAAGGCAATCTGGATGGAATCTGATCCAGACTGGACTATCAGATATGAAACCAGATTATCTGGACATGTATCAGGTAAACTGGACTGCTCTGAACTGGATTGGATGGACTTTGGACATGAGATGGATGCTTGAAGGAATTCCAGATGATCTGAAAACAAGGGATATGAACATAGAGAGTTGTGACTTTCTACATTGTGTCCAAGGCAGGTGATCATTGTAAGCTGTCCAATTAGTGCTGGCCACACATTCACCATAGGCTTCATGCATCAGTGATGTGGGTTCCACCAGGTCACCTACCAGGCCCTGCGAGAGAGATCAGTCAGACTTTCAAGTGAGCCAAGCATGATAATTACACACCCATGTGGGATGTGGTGGAGTGGAGGTGTGCTTACTGTATGGAAACATGAGCCAGATCAGTGCAACAGAACCCAGGGCAACCCAGGAATTCTTGACAAAGGATCAACCACCACAGGCATGTGTAGGCTGCATGGAACAGGCAGGGCATGCTTCCAAGTACATCTCAGAGCAGCCTTTCTCAAGGCTGCCAGGCATGTCAGAGTAAGTCATTAGTTTGGTGTCCATGGCAGGTGGGTAAGGAAAGGTGAGTATGGCCAATTAACAATATATGATGCCAGGTATATACTTACATGCCAGGGCAAGCCCATGCCATAGTAACCTGAGTGACCAATGACAGTAGTACATGTGCAAGAGTCTGTGATGTAGTTAGGGGGTGAGATGAGTCTGAGGCTTGCCCCAAGCATCATTTAAGTAAATTATAGGCATAGAAGATCCTTTGGTTGCCCATCTTGTCTGGCTTTGGGCCAGTGACCTCCTGGGCCATAGTTTTGATGATTTTTCTGCACAATGCCACACACTCATGCTAACAGGTTCAGATTAAGTACTTGACAGCTTCCATGGAGTGTGGCTGTGAAGTAGGATTGACAGCAAGGTGTTCTCACACATACAATAAGTACTCACAGAAATCAACCACAAAAGCCACAAGTAGTGGAAAATTCCTCCATGTGGATCCAAAATGGTACTACCATTGCTTTCTGACTTTCATCTCAACTTGTCAGAGGATTGCAACAGATTCCCTATATGCCAGCTACTTACCCTCTGTAGTATTCACTCTTAGAGAACAATAGAGCAAGCTCGGTTGGTGATGTTTCGACTGAATTCCGAGCTGCAAGTGAGCACAAACTCTCCAGACATGTACTGAAGTCACCAAGTATATATGCTTCTTCTGGTATCACAATGTGAAACAACCAAAGGAGCTAGTAATAGCTGTAGGTTGCCACAAGCCTAATGACTCAAGAATCTAGCAGAGGAGCTCTAGTGGGAAGACTCCAAGTGAACTAAACTGAAGTTCACTGGAGTGGGTCTTAGCCCTTTTGTACTACTCAGTAGTATGTACATGTGTGTAGCAGATCTACCGATACAATACTCTAAATAGACTAATGGACACACAGCTCACTATCAGCTGTGCATCAGAATGGAAGCATAGTATAGCCTTCAAGGCTGTGGGGACAGAGATTAAAAGGAAGCATATGACATGAGGCATAATGGAAGAGAAGTGAATAGCCTCAAGGCTATGAGCAGAAATGGAAGGGAGTGCATAGCCCCAGCCTTAGGGTTCTACCCTTGGCTCTAGCCTATGTACATAGCATGTGATGCTGTTCTGGACAGCGGTGTGTGAACTTCTATAAATATGTCAAGTAGGACAAATAAAGGAGATCGGATCATAGATCTGAGATAAGATAAGATAATGGGGCTTGACCAAAGCACAATGACTTGCATATCTGGCAAGTGAGTGGCATTGGTGGCTAATGAGCAAGGTGGGACTCAATCCCATGTGAGCAGTTTACTAACATGCTGAGGTCATGTGATGTGAAAGAAAGGGGTGAAAATGTACCCCTATAACACAATGACTGTTGCAATACTAACCATGCAGGGAGCAGTCAAGCCTAGAGATGAGGCACAGTATATTGAATTGTACAACCCTGTCACATCCACAACCACAGAGGTGTCCTCTCTCATTCAGGCCTTGGTCAATGAGTGTCAGTTGAGTCAGCTCAATTGGATGTAAATGCAATTGATAGGCATATGGTGAATGATCATGGACTCAGAGCAGTTTGGAACTCATCTGCTGATATTAGTCAGTCCATACTCTTTATGTGTTGCAATGCAGACATCCTTGTGTATGTCTGTACCAGTGGTCAGGTGATCCTGCCAGCACATCACTGTAAGCTGGATGTATGATTGTCATAGCAGTCACATCAAATACATGCATCCAGATCACTATCTGCAGCACTGTAACTATTCCTAGCCCTGAGTGATTGTTGATTATCACTCAGTATCCAGATGGGTACATATACTGATTATCCAGAATCAGGTAAGCTGGCATGGTTACAGTGTGCCTTTGCATCTGTGGAATCCATCTACTGCAAGATGCAAACTTGCATGGAATAAGAGAGTCACTGCAATGGTCTCTACTTAAACTCTTTAAGTGCTCCTCACATGGGGGGTGCTGCAGTGATACAGATCAAATATACCAATCTGGTCTCCCCACTATGACAGCTGTGCACACTGCCATGCTAATTGGCCACAGTTGATGATTTACATAATCAACCAGAAGTCATTCCTGCAGGCCTGGATGGGAAAATTGCAGTAAACTATGGGAGAATGTTGGATATTTAACAAATCTGTTCTTTTGAATCCCTACATCCCTCATCCTTCCAGCACTTCCACCTTCAAGAACCCAAAGAATTGCATACCCCAGCCCAGCCTATCCCCAGCCTGGTTTTCACAGGTCTTAAGATCTCTTATAGTATATACTACATAGGTATCTGAGTTGATACAATGGCCACTGCTCTACAAGCCATGGTGATTGGTATCCTGCAAATCAAGTATGTGACCCATATGTTCATCACAATTCAATAGCTTGATCTCATAGGAGCCACAGTTGCTGTTATCACCAGCATTGCATATGATTACAGTAAGAATGGAGGTTGAGCTTGACAATGGGTGGGACAGAATAATTATTGATTAGTAGATGTTTGCAGTAGATACACATTTTTGTTATGACAATACATGGGAACCTGTGGATATACCCCAGTACACAGGTATGGATATACTCCAGGGTACTGCTTGACACACCCATGCCCTGACCCATACCTGCTTGATGGGTGCAGTATATTTGTAGGTATGGATATGGGTATAGCCAATAGTACCTGCAAGTTTACCTGTGTTCTTTCCTAACTACCAGTCATCTCATTCAGGATGCATTGCTCTTCTGGACTTTCAATGCAGATGAGAGTGTTCAGATGCAAACTGCCAATCATGGATTGCTCTCCACCTACAGCTCTGCATCTGCAAAAAGGTAGATGACCACATACTACTATGTTGTCTACATATGTCTTGTGGTTCTGTGGTTATCCCCCTGCTTTATGGTGCAACACATGTAGTTCCATGTAGTTCCATGGCCTGGACCACATATTACTATCTCATACTACAGTGTTAGGTTGTTAGTCTACATGTTACTACATACCATTTACACCATTGTTCAACATAGCAATATATTGGCAACAGTGCACAGCAGACATCTATCCAATACCAATTGTTACAGGTATACACTTTTCACCCCTAAGTTTTCACTTAAGCGCCCAACAAGCACTGATGATTAGCATCTTGATGCTACATTCACTAGGATCAACTCTTAGAAGATCAGTCACTACTGATCACTGACACCACTTAGATGCTCAACACATACCAGTCATCATATCACATGACCACAAGTGTTATGCTTGACCCAGGTGGGAGGCAACTGAGGAGTGCAAAGGCAAAGGTGTGTTACAAAAGCTCACCCTGAGACTGGAGTGTTCCCCTTTGACTGCTGCAAAGGTTGGTAATGACTAGGCGACTGTTATATCATGGGGTACAGCAAAGAGAGGAAGCTGTCTGGATTGCAGACAACATAGAGTATAGTAGTACAGAGGGGAATTACATAGCTTAGAGATGAGCGAAGTGAGGTGAGAAGCTAAATAGTACATAGGAATAAAGTTCCACAGCAAACTGTGGCTAGAAGCAGTGAAATGAAACACAGCCTGCAAAGGCAGTACAAAGGTTATGATCAAAAGATGAAGGTGAAACCTAACCCAAGACAATGGTACATGGGATCATGAAGCTATGTGAGAGAATAGCTTTAGAAGGCAGTGTTTGTAGATATGAGGAAAGTCCCAGGGGTTTCCCTGGCAAGGCTATGACAAGATCAATTGAAGAAAGTGTATGGCAAGGACAAGTTTAAAGAAAAGAAAAGTGTATCAGGTTGACCAACTCGTAACAACAAGCTCAAGCACTCACACAATTGCGCCAATGCACATACCCCTATTTATGATTAGATCTATGATCTGATCTCAGCAATCTGGATTGCTACACAATCTACATGTGTTGTACACATGTCATGCTTCCATTCCAAGGCTCTGCAGCTTCACTGTAACCTTGCAAACTACTATTTATTATAGTTAGATTAGTATTTATCTTAGATCTAGCATACACAGGTGTACATAGCTAGCTGGTCCCTATATAAGCCAGGGTGATCTAGCTGGACATCCTCCAGTCTAGTTCACTTTGGAGAGTTACCCACAAGTCCACTAAAGCAGCAACACAACTCGCTTTCTCCTTTTTCTCTCTTTGGGTAAATAGCCCCAATGTAGGAGATCAGTTATTTGAAGTGCAACCCTACTTGGCACTTGAGCGCATACTGCATGGCCACATAAGCCTTAGGGGTTTGGGTGGTTTCACCAATTGCCTCACTGACAGTTACACTTTATGTTCACCATCAGTATTGCCATCACCCTCCAATCCATCTTGCTCATCCTCAGAACCCTTCTCACTATTCTCCTGAGCTGCCTGCAATTCTATTTTTGTACTCATGCATTGCATACTCAAATTGGATCTCCTCTATTTGTGCCTTAGGCCACTCTAGTGCAAGTGGGTCAGCTTCCACAGCACACCTTGTATCCTACCAAGCAGCTGATACTTGGCTGTGTACTTGTCAAATGCCACAAGTGATTCCATATGTTCTCAAAAGACATCTGCATATGCAGATACAGTGAATGTAACATCTGTTTTGATGCCCATGGCCCACTTGTCAATACAGTATTCAATCTGTCAAAATGCTTGAGTATTGGCACTAATAGCATAGGCAAACTTACCACTGTCAAGATGAGTGCAATCATTTTTGTTGACATGGGATTAAAGTACTTGTGGTGAGTCACACCTTCATCTTTTTGACCTGCAAACCACATTGAGTTGATACCAAGTTGTAAAACATCAGTTTTGTAGATTCTGTGCTTCAACTTGACATCTTGCAAGAGTGCCATGTATCAGACAATGGGAAAGTATGATGAACTGTCAAGATACCTCATATACAAAGTGGTAGCCCTTCTTCAAGTGTTCTGCAAGGTCCTGGTTGTGCTGGATGACATGGGAGGATTGCCCTGACTGAAACCCATAAAATGGCCCAACCAAAGTACACAGTTTGCTCTTGAGTTCATCATGTACATGCCACATTTGTTGGGTGATTTTGGAGGGTCAATCAATTAGTGCTCAGCACCAAACCGAGATTGAGTTTCAGTGATAAAACCACCAGTTTTAGGAGTGGGGGTGTCAATTGCACATTGAGTTCTGTAGCATCACATGCCTTCATCCAAGCCTCCTTTGCCAACTCAATCTCCACCAATTTAGTGTGTAGAAATGGAGCCTGTGTGCAAATGAGACAATGGTACACAGATATTGCCCCTCAGAGGACTTCTCATGTGATGTCATCAAAGTCTCTGGCCTTGAGATGCTGACCATTGAGCTGTTGCATCTTCGGGGTATGTACATCAGCCTGGTCATTTGTATGCTGATGCTCAGACTCATCATCCTGAGTTCTACAGTGTTTGGGTGGACTCTCAGACTTATCATCTGGAGTTCTGTCATGTTTCAAAAACCTTGTGACTCAAATAAAGGCCTATGGTGAACCTCATCATTATCATCAGAAGCTTGATTGACAGCATTGTCCAAGTCAGTACAATGATGATTTTTTTCAGACCATGGCAGTACCCAAGAGTGAGTGGCTGCAGGCTGCATAGTAGGTGGTATTTTGCTAGTATTGTAGAGAAGCTGTTTAGTTGACAAAATGGAGTCAACCTCATCTGAATTGTTGCTGTCACTGCATCTATCACTCTGGCTGGAACAATTATTTTTGGTGGTCATGGTTTGCCTTGGGATGACAAGGCCAGTACCTGTAACATCTTTCTTGGACACAAGCTTGCTCTGAATGACCCAACTGGTAAACTGGCAAGATTGAGTGGGAGATTATTTCAACATGGAAAAAAATGTGAGGCTTACCATCAAGTTCTTCTCAAGGTCCTTCTCACTATGAAAGGCTCTGGTTCCTCTGCAAAATTGTCTGGGTTGGCCTCATAGGTGGTCCACATGACTTTCTTAGCATGTTGCTTGACACACTGGATCTTATGTTCTTAGTATTTGGCAGATAGATGTTTTTGCTCTGCTGCATGGTATGGTAAATAGTGCAACTATTCTGATGCAATGTCATACCTCTGTAATTTTATTTCTCAGTTGGACAGCATTGCTGACCACTTCCACTAGGTTTCAGCATGCCCTTGAACAGTTGGGCAGTGACAGGCATGAGAGTTGAGTATGAAAAAAAAAGAGGCACATCATGGTACAACGTCTATAAATGAGACATGGAGAATGCAGCACATCCACAATGTGCTGGAATAAAACCTTATCCCTGTTGATTCCAGGGCTCACTTACATATATGCAAAATGTCAAAGCCTTCATGTGGTACCTTTGAGATATGGAGAGACAGAAAGATTAAGTCAGCAGACAACCAATGGAATTATGACTGACAAGGACTTACCATTGGAAGGCACCACCTTCTTCATCAGCAATTTTCTTCAATGCCTCACTGTGGATTTTGTTAGAAGGATACAGCAACTCACAAAATTGTCCCAAGGTTCTGTCCTTTTTGATTGTTGATTGAATAACTCAGGAACTAAAACAAATACAAACAAAGTGTTGGTATATAAATGAAAGCATTCACTCAGGGCTAAGTGGTGAAAATACAATTATATAATCTGGATCAGAAACGATGGAGATATATGTATTTCAAAACAGATGTTCATTGGGACAATCATGTGAGTGTGATTCTAAAATATAGTAAATGTAGTTTTAGTGCTTGGTAACACCCCCCTTACCCTTGGCCACTGCTCCAATCCTTCTTGGCATACTTTCAATCAACTTCTGACACACTTCTCACTTTGTCTTTTCCCATACCTTTGCAACTCTGTCCCAAATCCTCCAAACCTGTTTGGCTTGTGTTGAATACTAACAAAGTGCTCTTTTGATATGGTGGCAAGAGATGTTCAATGAACTGAGAGGTGGAAGAGTGATATTGTTGTTCTCCATTCATTCATTGGTTCATTGGCCCTTTTGGATGTGTGTTTAAAGTCATTATCCTGTTAAAAGATAAGACTCTTCAGAGGAATTTCACTTTTTTTTTTTCATGATATACAGCAATTTGTTCTCCAAAATGTCCACATATTGCTCAGCATTCAGCTTTCCCTCAACCTTTGAAAGTCTCCCCACACTCTCCCAACTCATACAGCCTCATACAATAAAGCTTCCTTCATGAAATTTAACTGTACTCTGGCTCTTCCTCTCAACTGATCTCTTACCAGCCTTTTTCCATACACACTGTCTCCCATCTGATGCAATTCTGTTGATTTTGGTCTTATCTGACTGAACTACTCTCTTCCAATCCTCTATAGTCCAATAATTGTACTTCAAAGCAATATTCAAACCCCTTTTCCTATGCATTGCACACAACAATGACTTTTTCTGCTTTACCACAGCCTTGAATGAGTTGTTCTAAAGGACTCCTCTCATGGTTTCTAAGGAGATTGGATTGGGGATGGTGTTGTTGATGTGCTTGGTGGCTTGAACTGCATTGGAGGCCTTCCCAGTAGTAATTTGAGTAATGATAGAAAGTTAAGGATGAGTAGGAACCTTTGAAAGTTGTCCAGAGGAGGGAACCAATCAATTAGAAGGAAGATCCTGGAGGTCCTTGGATACAGGACTTGCCAACACAAGTTCCAGAGGCAATCTAGTGATCAAAATGACCATTGGAAGCAAGTTTTCCTTCCAAGCAGAGAAAATGAAAAACATGGTATCATTGTGGGGTTTGAGAATGTTGGCCTGGTTGAATAGCTTGACTATATGTCCTGTGATATGTAACATAACTACAGTAGCAATTTGTCCATGGTTTGTTGCTATAGAACTGGTGGAACATCAGATTCTGATATATTTACAACACACTTATATAATTGTTCCAATGAGTGTCTGTTTTGAAATGCATATATCTCCATGGTTTCTGATTCAGATTACATATTTTTATTCTCACCACTTATCCCTGAGTAAATGCTTCAATTATATCCCAACACTTTGTTTGTATTTCTTTTAGCTGCTGAGTTATTCAATCAACAATCAAAAAGTGAAAAACCATTGGGACAATTCTGTGAGTCACTGTATTCCCTTTCTTGGAGGTCTTAAATACCATAGAATGGCATGTCCTGAATGCAAGAAGCAATGGGAAATGTGTGTCCTTGTGCAAAGGAAAGAAGATGACACTTGGAGAGGCACAAGAGGGCCTTGATCAGCCAACATGTAGTTCATCCCAGCAGTCACCACCCTCTAAATACCTCAAAACAACATCCAAGAAAACCAATAATAGCAGAGAGGCACCTCACATTGCTGGCCATTGCTTTGAGGTATATGAGGGTGCTGGCGAAGTGCTCTGAAAAGGTGTTACAGTGTTTGAGGGGCAGCAACAACAACAGGTCATGCTAGGTGAAGAAAAGTGGTCACTTTCCAAGAACAAGGATGAGTGGAACATAGCAGAGTGGTTAATGAAGCACAAAAGTCAGAAATGTATTGATGATTTCTTAAAGTTGTCAATCATAAGTAATAGAACTCACAATGATGTGTTTGCTCACCTACATCATAGACACAGACATGAACAGCCCCAAGTTTCAATAGTAGCTGTTCATTCCTGAAAGAATTTGATACATTGCCTCATGAGCCAGGATGGACCTGCCACAAAATCAGCATGGTAGGAAATGTGTTGGATGAAAATGGCAATGGAATTACTGAAGATGTGGAACTATGGATGTGTGATGTAGTGGAAGTGATCTGCAAGCTAATTGGAAATCTCCTCTTCAAGAGGCACATGGCATTTGCACCAGTAAGTATATCTTGTAGACAACAACTACTGATACAAACAGGTGAATTTGAGGTCCTCTTTCAAATGATGAAACAACCCAAGAAGCCAGATAAGGCTGTAGGTTGCCAGCAAGATCTAATAACTCAAGAGTGTAGGAAGGAGCTTGTGGGGAAGACTCCAAGTGAACTAAACTGGAGTTCACTGGAGCAGGTCTTAGCCCTTAAGTACTACTCAAGGGTATGTACATGTGTATACCAGATCTACCGATACGTATACTAATATAGTCTAAGTAACACACAGCCCACTATCGGCTGTGTATCAGAATGGAAGTGATACAGCCTTCAAGGCTGTGGGAGCGGAGATTAAAGGGAAGCATATGACATGAGGCATAATGGAAGAGAAGCGCTACAGCCTCAAGGCTGTGAGCAGAAATGAAAAGGAAGCACATAGCCCCAGCCTTAGGGTTCGACCCTTGGCCCTAGCCTGTGTGTGTAGCATGTGACAACGTTCTAGATGTCGGAGTATGAACTCTATAATTATGTCAACCAGGACAAATAAAGGAGATCGGATTGTAGATCCGAGATAAGATAAGATAACAATCTGAACCAAGGCACAACAACTTGCAACGTCTGACGAGTGAGTGGCATTGGAGGCCAATGAGTCAGTTGGAACTCTATCCTGAGTGAGCAGTTTACCGACGTGCTGAGGTCATGTGACAGTGTGAAAGGGTGAAAAATGTACCCTATAACAAATGATATATATTGTTTATGCTCATAAAATAATCCTAAAGGCTGCTATATGTATAGCTGTATCCTGATTATAACAGAAACTGGTCCTATGCTTCATTAATACCTCTGAAAGTATAGTGGACAAAAATGTACATAGTGTGATGTGGAGAGGGCATACCAAGGTGTGCCATGGCTTTTTATTACAACTGGCCAAATATGCTGAGATAGAAAAGGAGGAGTTTTGCTAGAGAGGATAGAACAGCCCAGAGAGATACTGCTACTTTTCCTTGTCATTCTGTTTAGCCTTAGGACCAACAAAACACATGGTATAGACAATGGCAAAGTTTTCTCTTGTTTTCAGAGGTTGGCTCAGGAATAGAATTGCTGACATAATCTGACATCTGACCATGCCAACATTCTGTGTTGACTGTCAGATCTATTCATTCCATCCACCATCCATTCATTCAATATAAGATCATGCAAATATTTTTTCTTCACAACCCTAAGATATATTCATCCATCTAATGGATCATCTAATCATCTTTATCAATAGAAGTGATATACATTTGCATTTTAAGTATATATAAGCATATATTCTATTGGAGATATAAATAAAAGCAAATATAAATATTTTTATCAATATAATATCAGATTGTGGAAAGGACAATATCTACTACTATTTATTTTTAACCACCATCATTGCCAAGAACCATCATAAGTAATAGAAGAGATATTTGCTTCTTCCTGGTTCTTCAAATGGTAGAATATCATGTCAGAGATATTCAAAGGATTATTCAGAGTAAGCTTGTTGCTGTTGCCTAGAGAGAAAATGAGGCTACTCCACATTGGAGCACAAAAATACTGTCTTGCATGATTCTGCAAGTATTGTGTTAAGCTTGGCCTTGGGTAAGGTTGAACATAGCCCTTGTTGGTTCTGAGATGGCATGAGTGCAGCATGGGACGAAGGAGGCACCAATGTAGGAGCCTGTGGCTCTCCACATTCATAAACCCTTTTTAGCAGTATTCTAGGTGTCCTCAAGCATCCGGCATCCAGTCCATTCCATCTGATGTGGTCCAAGTTGAGTCTGGTTTGATTTCTGACTGAAAATTCACTCATCCAACCAAAAATCTATGTAATCCGGTCCAGATTATGCTGATTTTGGTCCAGAATACCTTTATTTTGGTTCAGACTTATCATTTCTTGCTTATTCATTGATGATTATGCTTATCCTTTACTTTTGGAACATGTTCCAATGTGTTTAGACATGTACCACATGTATCTGTCATTTCCTTGGTTACAGTCTTGGGTATGCCCAGACTATAATTTTGTACCAATATTCCTAGAATATCATCTTGCACTCATCTGCCCTGATCACCCATTGTCTCTAGGCATCCCATTGTCATCAGCATTGTTACAGGGTAATATTTTACCCCTATGATTTTCACTTAAGTGCCCATCAAGTGCCCATGTCTAGTAGCTTGATGCTACACTCACTAGGATTGAGTCCTAGATGATCAGTCACTACTGATCACTGACATCACTTAGATGCTCAAGGCATACCAGTCATCATATCATGTGACATCCTGAGTGCAAGTGCTCACATGATTGCACTAATGCACATACCCCTATTTATAATTAGATCTAGCATCTGAGCTTGGTGATCTGGATCACTACATGATCTACATGTGTTGTACACATGTCACGCTTCCATTACAGGGCAGTGCCCCTATCATATATGCACACATGTGCCATGCACATGTTATCTCTTCCATTTATATTTATTACTTACATGCTTCATCGAGGCACTGCCACTTCATGGTAACCTCAAGGACATTATTATCTTCCATTCCATGGCTCTGCAGCCTTGCTGTAACCATACGGACTATTACTATATATGATTAGATTAGTATTTATCTTAGATCTAGTGTACACAGGTGTACATAGCTAGCTGGTCCCTATATAAGCTGGGGTGACCTAGCTGGACGTCCTCCAGTCTAGTTCACTTCGGAGAGTTCCCCAATACTCCACTGAAGCAGCAACATGACTCACCACTTTCTCCTTTCTCTCTTTGGGCAATTAGCCCCTAAGTCCAAGAAGTCAAGAGATCAGTTAGGTAGGTGCACAGCCCTACTTGGTGCTTGAGCTCAGATCCCACAGCCACGTGAGCCTTAGGGATTTGGATGGTTTCAAGCATTGTCATCCAGACCTCATTCTATCCAGAATATTGTTTCCTTGTCTTTAGACCTCCTCCTAGTCTGGAATATTTGTTTTCAGGTCATTCTCATTGTCCAAATCATCTGGACCACTCTCCAGCACTGCAGTCAGTCTCAGCAAACCCTTTTGCACTAACAACCTTACCTACAGAATTCCTGGGATAAACCTATTCACCCTACCCCACCTTTTATCATTCTTACACCAAGTAGGCAAGAGCTACATGCAAGCCAAGCTGTGGATCAAGGGGGCGAAAGCCTAGAGCAGGGAACTGTAGGATCTGAGGTCTAAGGACCTAGGGTGTGGAGCTGTAGGGTCAAGGGTTCAGTGGCAGGTAGGCAGCAGCTACACATGGGCTGCTCAGAGGATGAATGGTTTGAATGGTGGTTGGGCAGAGCTGAGCATGGGTTCAATGAAGGGTTATACTCTTATGCCAAGGTGGAAGTTCAACAGTAGGAGGACAGTCACCAGGGACTGGCCAGTCATACTGCAGTGGGCTGAAAGGAAGGGTCATGAATGGCAATGGACAAGGAGAACCATGACTCATATTTGTACTATGAGGTGCAATACAAGGGAGAAGTAAGTTATTCTATCTAGGTGACAAGCAAGGGTATATTACCCAAGTGAACAAACATGTCCAAACAGAGCTTAAAAGGAAGAGGCATACACATACAGACACATGAAGGAAATGCTTACATGGCAGTGATGTAGATGACTGTGGCTCACGGGATATGAGAATGTAGGCATAGGAGAAAGAGATTGAATTTGAGTGAGAATGAGAATGAGTGCACATGTGTAGAAGAGAAGAGTGGAAGGCAAAGGCATGCATGTGAGTGTGACAAAAGATCAAGAGGAAAAAACAATGAATAATGGCTAGAACATAGGATCAACAATCTTACAATATGATGAAGAAAAAGAATATCATAGATTCTATTGGATATATGGTGGAGAAGCTGTACTTGGAGCATCCAGACCATATTTCCTTTAACACATTGCAAAATCACATATCCTCTGGTAAGGTATCATATCTCTAAGTAATACTATACTGAGATAAAAATATTTGATAATAACAGTCATAATCATCTACTTTAGAGAAAGCTTCTCTTATACATTACTCCTCATTTCAGAACAACTGAGAAGAGAGCTTTTTTCTACTGTTTGTTGATTGCTGTGGTCCAAATTGTTGGCTGCTGTGTTTTGTGGTGGTAAAGATATCTATAACCCTCTTCAGTCATTCACAACTATTCATTCTTAGGCCATTCTTCTAATAATAGATTAATATTTATGGTATACCAATATTATTATAGTGTCATTTCCCAAATCTATTGAACTCTTGAACAATGTGAAGGTAATTCATTTTACTAAAGTACTATTACATTACTACTACACTACCTACTAATGATGCTTTTTGAGTATTTAAAGATCTGCGCTTAATGGTTATCTTCTGACTCTGGGTGACCAGCTAGCTTGAAGCAATATGGTACTCAACACTTTCAAATTTTTCATAGTCTGAGTTTGCTGAAGTGTTATCTATTGCTTCACTAGCTGGTCTTTCTCAAGGGATCCCTCTCTTTAATGCAAGGCATTGATCCTACCATAAGTTCAACTCTTTCTTGTCTTTCAGATTTCAAGAAATAACAAAGTCCAACCAAGATCGACATCAGCAAAAATGAATGTAGGTAAAGCCAACCTATGTAATGAATGACAAATTAAATGAATGTAGTGATTGA
This sequence comes from Sutorius eximius, assembly GCA_038089815.1. Classification (NCBI taxonomy): domain Eukaryota; kingdom Fungi; phylum Basidiomycota; class Agaricomycetes; order Boletales; family Boletaceae; genus Sutorius; species Sutorius eximius. The sequence goes on along the minus strand of JBBPLN010000273.1, from coordinate 9,167 downwards.
CACTAGGAGGGGAAGTGAAGTTCCTCAATCCATATCCAGTGATCCTTCACTGTTTGGCTTTCTTTGCCAGGTGATTTGCCTCCTTAGCCTTTTCCTTCTTTCCCCATTTCTTCTTCAGAGTGACCATCTCTGCCTGGGCTCCCCCATTTTCTTTCACACCTTGCCCAATATTAGCTGTCACAATCTTGGCACTCTCACTAGTCTGCATGTTGTCTTTGATCAAGGTGGGTGTCTGCTCACCATCATCTTTGGCCATCTCTGGGTTGAGGAATGAATATCCTTTGACACTACCTGAGCTAAGTTTCTGTTGGATGGGACAATCCAAGTAAACATTCTTCAATTAATAGTGTCATCTAACTTCACAGACATGTTATGCCATTAACAAAATGTTATGTTTTTGACCTGTCCAGGTGAGGGTTGGTTTATTGATGCTGGTCAAATTATTGGAATTTGTACAGCTCTGACCAGGTATGTTGGACCTGTGCAAAGACCTGTTATAGACTTGTGAGTGACCTATCCATGTGGAAACCTACCTGTCAAGCCCATGACCACCTGTCAGGCCTGTTCAGGCCTGTTCAGATTTGTACATGGACATGAGGATTTTTCTGATGTTCATATGGGTGGAGGAAAGAGAATTCCATTATTGGTGCCAGTTTTGTTAGATGAAAAAGTGAAATTCATTGTCATTTGTCTGTTTTCAGTGCTTCTTGATGAGGAGAGTGTAAGAATGCAGAAATCAGTATCCAAGCCATCAGCTATTCTTTATTCACAGTGGTTCCATAGGATATACAGATTCTGTGCATGCAGGTGGAGTATGTGAAGAATCAACCGTTCAGTAAGTGAGCAGCTTGTATTGACAGGAGAAAATGTATATGGATTGCTAACAATCAGTTGAATCCAACAGCATGCTAATGAAGCTGAAGACACTGACATTCACAGGACTTTTCATTGATGAGCACCACAATTTACTGAATTGGCATCCAGAATGAAAACCCTCTAGTAAAAAGCTGGTGCAATGGGGATTCACATCTCAGATATCAATCTTCCTCATCTCTGCAATGAATCTGCCATCATTGGAGGTAGAGATGTGGAAACTTATGCTTTTGGAAAACTCCCTGGCATCCATTCACTCACCAATCTTTAGTTGAGAAATTGGGCTACACAAAATATTTATGAACCTAATGAGTATAGACACAGCATTGGGACACTTGGATCTGCTCTTTATAGCAAACTGGAGGCAAGCGAAAGAATACTGGTGTGCTTATCTAGACATGATCAGACAGAGAGGTTTGCAAGCATGCACAGGTGAAGCCTGGCAAGTCAGAGAATACATTTTCTGTTTCAAGCAATTGGTATTGTTTGTAAGCTTTACCAGTTGTCAGTGTCCCTGTGTATCCAAAGATATCTCACATAGATTTGTGAATGTTGACAATACTGTCAACCATCTGTTGAATAATATAGTTGTCTTGAAACAACAAACTGACTGAGTGTTTTACTATTTCATTTTTTTTATGTTGGTTTGAAATTAAATGAAGAAAAAGAATTACAAAACTTACCAACAACACTAGGAACTATCCATTTCCACCACTGTTCCACCCTTGCTTCATATTTATCCCAAACACCTTGCATATAGGATTTAAAAAAGATGGCCATAAATATTTTCATCATGAATGCAAATTTAAGACAAGTGAAAATGATAATTCTCAGCTGTTGTAAAAGGGGGAGCACAGAAGAGGTAAATTACAAAAAACTGTACCATAGCTCATGCCTTTTACCTTGGAAAGTAAAACACTCAATTTCACTTTAAATATTTTGCTGGTGTCTGCCAAAGCTAAAGCTTCAGAAAAATAGGCTAAGTGGTGGTTGAAAGCTATTAAATTAGATATCTGCTTGAAAATTTCTCTCCAAAAATCACCACTTACCAATAGCCACTTCATACCATGGTTGAGGAATATTTGAATAGCCTGGTTTACCATTTGGTGTTTCACTATATGTCATATGATATAGGAGGTAGACTCTATAAAAATGTTATACATATGAAGCTGTTTGACATGTACATCTATGAATTCAATTGTTTAATAATAAGTTCAAGTCCAGATTAAAGTTCATATCTCACTGGTAAAATATTTGATGTTGCCAATTGGAAGATTATTGAAAATATATGGATAGCACCACTCAGGAGCTATTCTATTGATTAGAATGTGTATTGAACCAGCCTGATCAAAATAACTACATTTAAAATCTATTCCAATATGAAATATTCTTGATTAGATATTTTTCAGCTTTTTCTTTGTAGCCTGGTGATACCAGCAGTAGAGAGACCTCCAGGATCAAAGATGTGTCAAAGAATACATCAGAAGCTTTTTAAATTTGATCCTGGCCACTTGAGCTTTGAATATGTTTTAGATATATATGTATATATATGTAAATGTTGTCTAGGAATGTAGTTTACAAGGCTGTGTTTTAAGAATGTCAACAAGCAAAAATATGTTCTACTTTTTCAATATTTCTTAGTAATAACATTATATCATGCTAAAATAGAATTTAAAATAGTTCAAAAGATACAATAAAATACACAATATGCTTGCTGTAGACAGTAAAAATTTAATCAATAAAAATTAATAATAACAAGAAACAAATACAAATAGTTTTATTTGCAGATATTATGACTTGAATATTGAACAACTTCACAGATTGTCATTAGTAGGCTACATTCCATAGATATTTTGTTAAGCCATCAACATTTATCATACAGTTCAAAGTGGAGAAATATAATTTCATGAGTTTGCAACATCTCTTGTCACAATTGTATCATTATTTTCACCATTGCCTTTCCATTCCTTAGACATCATTATTATCAATTTACATATAGCATCCAACAACAACAATCATCTACATACATGTTTGGCTCTATGCTAATAGGAAAGATGTGTCCATTATGTTGAGCAGTGAAGGTAGGTGTATTCTCATTTTGAGCACCACCATGAAACACTCCAGCTGAGAGGACAAAAAAGTTTACTAAATCATTCTAGCATAACTGCTAATCCTTGGAGTTAGCCATTCTAAGGGCAGCACTCATATGTGGATGGACAGCATTTGTCAATCCATCCTTTCAATCTTAAATCCATCCACATTTCATTCTCATCATCTGTAATTTCCTTTAGCAATCAATGTCTTCTTGATTTGCATATGGTTTTCAACATATTGTATGCAAAGACAACCGAGCTGTTGTCAGACTAGAGAGGAAAGCACAACAAAGTCAGGGGTGGGCAGAAATGCAGGGGTGGAGAGGGGTAAATAGCACGAGAATGGAAAGGGACTAAAAATTGAAACGAGGAGGAAGGATCATATTAGGAAAGAGTGATTGATTGACAGCAATACACGACATACAGGACAACGACTATGAGTACTACAAGTGATGGCCAAAGGCAAGAGCGACAAGAAGGGAAAAGGACATGTGAAGGGACAAACGGGTGGTGAAAACAAGGGAGGGGACATGAACATGACCATGAACATGGGGAAGATGCTGATGGACAAGTACATGGACCAATACTATGACCAGTAGGTGAAGGTGAAGGCAGCGCTGATCAGATATGCATGGATGGATGTGCTGAAGCAGAACCTGAGGTTTGGTTGGTACAACAAGCGCAAGCTGAATACAAAGAAAAAGGATGTACTTCTGGAGTCATTTCTGAGCAATGGACTGGACCAATACAGGCAGGCAAATGCGATCCCACTGATCATGAATGCAGATGAGATCATGGATGGTATGGTGAAGAAAGCAGGTGAGCTTGTGGACATGTGATGGGACAGATCTGACCTGCCATGGCTGTGACTGCAGAGGGATGTGTTCCACAACAAGTTGATGGCAGAGGCAGACACGTTTGGGCCTGTGATTGTGGCTGCTGATGGATGACACTAACAGGCAGCACTGAGTGAGTGGGTGAAGCTGAAGAAGAACAGACTTAGTGCTGTGATGAAGGAACTGAAGGAGTTGGAGATGTGGAAGAAGAATGAACCTGGGAGTGTGTCTGATGAGGATGTGCAACATGTGACAGGGTTGGTTAAGGGCCTGAAAGGGCTCATGAGCACAGGTGGATTATGGATCATCGCTGTGTACAACAAAAGTGAGCAGGATTAATTGCAAGAGATCAAGACTGACCATGGCACAGAGAAGGTGGATGATATGATGGGGATCCACTTGTTGATGAATGAGCACATCTACAGTTATGTGGAGACAGTGGAGGAAGGGGTGGTGCAATTGTTCATGATGATGCACATGGAGGGCCAGAAGTGGCACCATTACAAGACTGATGAAGACCTGAAGTCAAGCTCAAAGGGGGGCAAGATCAGTGCAATCCTGTTGCAAGACTATATCTTCCAGCTGCTCGAGATGATCATAGAGATGCTGTATATGCACTACACACACTTGAGCATATTCAAAGTAAGCATGCTGACGAGCAATCTGATGTCCAACCACAGCAGGGTGAGTGTCTGTGCATGCAAGAGAGTGAGTGAGAGTGGATGTGACTGATGGACATGTGACAGCTGCTTGCTCCTGTGACAATCCTGCTTGAGGAGTGATTGCATATGTGTTTCAACACCATCAAGTGGGACATGGAGCAGGTCAAGTGAGCACAGCACACAGTGAAGAACACACTCACAGACAAGGAGTGCAAGCATGCACAGGAGTACCTATCTGAGCGGCTGTGTGCACTGGGAACTTTGAAACTATATGTGAAATTCTTTGGTTTCTGTCCTACTACATAGTCAGCATGATTACACATATTTGGTTGGTCTGCTCTATCCAATTATTAGATTACCATAAAATATTGCACAAGACTTCCGTACTAGTAGAATAGTTGCTCAAGAGTACCTCTGTGACCTCCAATGATTCTTTTACCCATAGTGTCTACACATGGGTGATAAATACTATTCCCCATTATCAAAAACTCCACATGCAATGGCCATGTTCATCTCTTAATCTTTGCTGGACTGCTTTTCAAAATCTATCCAACCAAGGAACTCGAGCAGAACCTCAATGTTACACAAATATATGAACATGTTCATTCTTCATCCATTGTGATACAATCCAAGAAAGGCACTCCTGAACCACAGCCTTTCATAACAATGATCTCCATGTTCATTATTGCAATCTCAGATGAGGCTTCTCCTCTCACTGTAGCATGAGCATAGCAATCTCAATGAACTGTAAACCAACAGCTTTCCCAACAGTTGAAGACATTCACAAATAAACATAGTATGTATCATCCATTTTCTCTTATTTGAACTCAGAAAACATGTCCTATTCCTCTTATGAAGAGAGTGTTCAAATCATGCCTATGAAAGCAAGATGTTATCCAGGCAGATGATTCAATCATCCTTCAGTGGTGGAACAAGGTGAAGGAGGATCTTCTCATTACAATGTGCACAATGCATTTGTATATCTACTTGGGCAAGATGTTGCATCTCAATTGGTAGAATCACACTGGATAAGAGTGAAGAAACAATCCAATATAACACATTCAATGCTGTTGCAGTGTCCTCAAAATCATTGTCACATGCATTGTCAACATCCTCTTTGGAAAAGTGGAACTGATTGAATGAACTAGGCAGCAATGACATCATCATCATGGCAGGCCATTGTGTTGAACATGCTAGCTTTTCTTAAATGCACTTGAATTGATTGGTAGTTTATGGGTTTTGTTTGTTTGTTTATTATATTTCCATTGAATGCTGTTCTTGAGTTGTATGTATACAACATGTGTCTATTGTTTGCATCTGTATATGGACATTACATATTCAATGCAATGATTGTTCTTTTTTTTTGTCTCCTGGACTTTATGTCATAATTTAGAGTACATTTTCTGTGATATTTACCACATGTGTGTCTAATCATGCATTTTAATCATCCACATTGAGTTTGTATGTGGTTTTTAATGTGGTATGTTGTGATAATTCCATGATATGACATGTGTGTTTAATTGCACAAAAAAAAAAAAACCATCCACCAGGTGTGTGTCCAAAACCTCTTGGACATCACTTGTGAGTTTGTCAATGTCTGCTTTGGTCTCCTGCCTTAAGGGCAGTTAATATTGACTGGGCTTGATAGACTCTGGAATAGACCTGCCATCTGTCTTTCATCTCTTTCTGAGCTTCCAACTTGAAAACCAGAGTCAAGCAGTCAGTGTGAAACCAAGTTCTGCATGTGTAACACAAGGCTTGTGTATGTGTATGAAAAAGATAGATATGAATGTTGATATAGACACGTTGGATGAGGATCCTATGAAAAGAAAGTCAGATGATCATGAGACTCTGATTGTTGGCTATAAGATCTTTACAGTAAGCTCCATGGATGTGGTATTGTAGGTTGCCCTTTGTATGGCTGGGTTATATTTGAAGGGATTGGGAGCTGGGTGGGGCATATCTATAGAAATAGCAGGAACCAATTGCATGAGGTCTTGAATATTCCTGCCTGAAGTAAAGAACCTCTATCACAGCTGGAGAACTGGTTGTCAAGGATTGCATGAAAGTTTGAAATTGAATGAAAACAAATCCAAAATACATGAAGGATTGAGAGCTTGTTTGTGAGATGATAAGATAAGATTGTGTGGATGATAGTGGTCTGGATTGCTGGTTGACTTCTTCATCTTTTTCAGGGGACAGAAAATATTTATGAGGGAAGACACTCACATTTTTTAATTAATTTTGAATATATTGTTTTGAACATCATTTCAGGGAGCTAGCTCCCAAGTTGGACATTCTGGATATCATCCAGTGGAAGAAATACTGGTAAGTTATATTCACTTTCAATATTTCAATGTATTAGTTATGATCTTATTCTGGCAGCCAAATTTTCAAGTTGAAAATCTTCCATGGATAATGGAGGGGACCATGATGATTTATATTCTACTTTGAATATATTGTTCATGATATTATTTTGATCAGACTGGTTCAATACACACTCTAATCAATAGAATAGCTCCTGAGTGGTGCTATCCATATATTTTGTGCATCCCTTATCATATAGATAAATGAGGGGTACAAGTGTTGATATAAGGTAAGGTATATTACTATTTGGACATTTTCAGGGACCAGCTTCTTGCCATGATTGATTGCAGGGTGCTTGCAAAGGGCATGAAAAGGAATCCAGCAGAGGTAAGATAAGGGCCAAAAATTATCTTGATCTCTTCTCTTAGCATGAAGGGCAGACATTAAACACTCAAAGTGATATGGGTGATTGTGGGCATGCTCTCCTATGCAATGCTCCCCAAGAACCCAGCAATTAGCACAGCTTATGGCTGACACTTGATTGATGAGCTTTTGAAGGAGATCCAGCTACTTCCTCCAGCATGACAGGCATCATCAATAACCTGGGCACTTTTCTGAACAGAAAATGAGCAGGGAGTGAATCAATGTCAGAATCAGTGGCCCTAGAGGGGTACTCATTGGATGAATTGAACATTGGTGGAGGATGGAGTGTAATAATAGCTTGAAGTGGTTCTTTACTATATGGAAGATGAAAAGAGAGGGGCTGGAATTAACCAAACCAGAATACTAGGGTTATCCTTTGAACACAAATGTTTAACAAATGATTACCTCAGACAGGAGCTCACATTGATCACAGTGTACATTATCTGCTGAAGAGGTATGAGAGTGTGCATGGGGGTCAAAGTCAATGAATGCAAGCCATCAACATGAAGAAAATGGACAAGGGATGCCTTCCTACTGTAGTCTGGATCATCCAATACTGGAGGAATGGGATGTGACTCCATATGGTTACAACATTGGAGGGTATCCTATTACAACCAAGCCAACTGGACTCTTGAAGAAAAGAAAGCATTTCCCTGGGCTCAATGATGATGACATATTGAACACTGGAAAAGTTGACCCCTCTACTTTGTAACTCATCATGGTCCCCTCCATTATCCATGGATGATTTTCAACTTGAGAATTTGTTTACTAGAATAAGATCATAACTAATACATTAAATATTGAAAGTGAATATAACTTACCAGTATCTCTTCCACTGGATGATATCCAGAATATTTAATTTGAAAGCTAGCTCTCTGAAATGATGTTCAAAACAATATATCCAAACTAAATAAATTCTTGAGTTATTGAATGGAATCTGGGATCCCCACCTTGGATATTTGCCTGATAAAGTAAGAGCATCAACAATACCCATTGGATGGTTCCTAAATATTCAACTTGAGAGCTAGACCTTTGAAATAACACTCAAAATGATATATTTAAAATACATAAAACATGATTTAGGTATCATTGGTCCTTGAGTACTAGTTGGATAGAATTTGAGATGTCTAACTTGGATATTTGCTTGCTAAAATAAGATCATGAACAATGTATTGGAAGTGAATATACCTCTGATATTCAAAACATTCAAGTTGAAAGCTATTTGCATCCAATGGATTTTGAAAGTACTTTAGAATTTAAACACAGTATTTAATACTTCCAACAATATTTACCTGCATGTCCATAAGATTGCAAGTGTGGAAACATATAAGGGTTAGATTGAATGGATCTACCAGTGATTAGAGTAGCACTTGTCATCTGAGATTACTGCACATATTGTAATACTTTTTGAGTGTATAAGGGTTGCATATTGATAATTTCTAAAGAGTATTGATAAGATTGACCAGAAGGGATGATGTATTATCTGTGATATCAGAATTTGGAAGATGTAGAAAGAAGCTAATGGTGGATAGGTACTATCAGCTGCATCACATCAGATTATTTGATTGAGCTCTGATGAAATTGTATCATTTTGAAAACAAGCTACTACTCAGCTCAGCCACAATGTATATGTATTGCTGTCACTCAGTCCCATGGCCCCCTGTGCTTGTGTTTCATTTGTCAACAACTACATTATTATAGAATTGATAGCAATAGCTTCAATTTCCCAACAAGCCATCTACCTGCAAGGTGTCTCTCTCCAATGAATTTCTTTTCTTTTCTTTCAACATTTTGACCAACTTCATCAACCAATGAATGTCCATGTTATTTTGAGGCATTGCAGATATTTTGCTCAGCCAATCATAGGATAAAATGGGAGTTATTCCAGGGATTGTGTCAGATATAGTCTCTGGAATATTCATATCCTTTAAATCACCATGTACAACAAGAAGACATGTGGTAATGAGATGATA
>JBBPLN010000272.1:0-27914 GCA_038089815.1 Sutorius eximius | reverse complement strand
CACGGGCTGCTCCATCATCTGGGGCTCTGGCTCTTCTTCTATATCCTCGTCCTCGTCTTCGTCCTCGTCCTGCTCGCTCAAGAAAGACTCGTAGCCACCTGGCACTTGGTCCATTGTTTCGCTGTCGGTACGAATCCTAGAATGAATCCGTCCTGGGAACAGCACAGGCGAAGGTGAGGATGGGAACACAGGCATAGTTCCAGCACGAGCACGTCCCCGACCGGGCGTAGGATGACGAGGCGGCATAGGAATTGGACTACCGTATCCGGACGTAGGGCTAGACATCACGGAACCGCTCATCGCTTGGGACATGGGTGACTCGGACGTGTCTCTGTTTCCAGTCGACTGAGTGGATCTCGAATGCTCAGAGCGCGAATTTGACGAGGGTGAGGTATCCTTTTGGGGTGTCGAATGTGTCATAGCACTCGAGGACACGGATGCGCCACGGGCGTGTGGACGACGCAATTGGAAAGGATAGCGAGAGCTGATAGGCTGGCCAAGACTGGACATGGAACCGGAGGTGCGTGGGTGCGCTTCACTGCTTTCCTCTACCTCTTCCGTTTCCTCCTCCTCCTCCTCCTCTTCTTCTTCCTCCTCTTCTTCGACATTTTCCTCTTTGGCCCCTTCCTCGGCTTGCTTGAGTCCCGAAGACCGTTGACCGTCGGAACCGCTCGGGACAGGGGAGCGGCGCTTTTCCTTGCGCGAACCAGGTGAGGGCGGGAACGGTATCTGGTCCTTGGACGACACCTGCGCACCATACCCCGCGAACGGGTACGGCAACTTCATCAACGGCGCCGAAGGACCCGCGATCTCCCGGTCTTTGGACGAGCGCTTGACCACCTTGGGAATGATATCCGACAGCTCAGGAAGCGAAGAAGGCGCGGCACCCGCCTCGTCACCCATCCGCGGACGTGCGAACAAGTCTTCCGAGAGTGCACCGCGGCGCGCGGGGGTCGGAATAGAGGGTAAGCCGACAGCCGCCAACACCTGCTCGACTTCGAACGCCGGCGCGGTCTGTACGCCGGGCAACTCCTCCCCTTCAGCTTCATCTTTCTTGGCCACGTTCATGCTCCATCGCGCAGGCGGCTTGACCGTGAGGCAAAAGTCAAATGCTTCTTGGATGCGCAGACACGTGCACGTCCTCCAGCTCCAGGGAAGCGGGTCGGCATCCTCAGCACCTTCGCTGTAAATCGAAAACGTCTTTTCGCGATCTTCTTCCTCCCATCTGAAACGAGGACCACAGAGTCCCGCGCAGCCTTGACCGCTCAAGATCCACAGGCTGATCCTAGAGGGTCATGAAGGTGAGTGGGACAGCCAGCCAAGGTAAACGGAGACGGACCAGCTCATGAAGAGGACGAGCGCGCGCCATGCTGTCCACGCAGCATTGGCGAACAAAACGCCGCGGGCGTAATCCGTCAACGTGCCATCAGACGCGCGGAAGAAGGCCGTATCCCGACCGTTGAAGCCAGCTTCGATCAAACCAACGTATTCCGGGTTCGCAGATGAGTATGAGAGGAGCAATGCGACGCAGAGACCCGCTCGAGGCAAGAGGAGCGCGACGGTAGGCAAGTTCTGTGAATAAAACCAAAACGTTTCGGCGAGACCATCACGGAGACTACCGTTTTCGCCAAAGAAGGCCGAGTATCGGATATACTGCATGAAGCAAAAGTTCGTATACGACGCCATGCAAGTGAAGTTGAACGCTGAGGACGAAAAGTAGAGTGGAATGATGCGGGGTCGTTCTGGAACAGTCACGGTCAGAAGTCCTGAGAGCGCACAAGGACAGCCGACACTTACTAACGCGCCAACGACGGTAAAAGGAGTAAACAAACTCATAAAGCACAAACACGATGAAGATCCCAACCAGCCAACAAGCTATATAGGCTGTCGCACCAAGTGCCCAGTTCTTTCCAGATCCTGACACACCAGGTGCTGTCGGATTGGGGTACTCTGCGACCCTATATGTCATGGTAAGCACGGAGACGACCGATGACGTGAACAAAAGGCACGCACTGCAATATAATAAATACAGCATTGAAGTCAAAGAAGGTTTGCAGGAGGATGTGGTAAAACGTGAAAAACGGGAACAAATAAAAGTAGAATTTAGCCAGGGAGGATGGGTTTCGCAAGAGCTCGGGATGGAGACCGTTTGAGTGGAATTTGGGACGAACGCGGTCCTGCGCACGGACCGCAGCAGACACCAACGTCGGGCTCATCCGAGCAGTCGTCGCGCGGGACCAGACCCGAGGGCGCAAAGGGTTACTGAACCGCCTTTGTTCTGTGATGTCGCGGTGATCGCGACCAGGTTGGGTGGCATCTTGAAGACTGACGACACGAACAGAACGTGGCGTGGGCTTGCGACCGACGTTGAGGGCTTCAACGGGGGTGAGTCCAGGCGTGTATTGACCATTGGATGAGTGGATGGTGGAACCGGGGTCTGGTGGGGGAGGGCGTCTGGGAAGCCAAGACGGATAACCTTCCGAACCTTCGGATGCCCTGGGGTGGGTTGACGAAGATGGTTGCTCGGAGAGTTCGGCTGGGCGGTCAGATTGTCCAGTGGACGCGCTCTTGGGAGATTCGGAGGGGCTGCTGGCCTGAAGTCGTGACATCTCGTCAATGAAATGAATTTAGCATGCAAAGAGACAGTAAAATAAGCGAGCTCGTGAGGGCGTGAAGAGCGTCGGTGTCGCGTCCGGGAAGATGGTATTTTTTTGTGGTATTTTTTAGAGCGCAGAATAGAAATTATAAGGGCCGTGGGGGACCAAGATGATAGGATGAGACGAGGTCTGAGACAAGAATAGGGAGCCTCGTGTTGGCAAGATCAGTAGCCTCGTGTCTCTGACTTTCCGCAAGTGAACAGCAGAAAGCTGAAGCAGAGAAAGGAAGGAGAACCCGCGACAGAAATCAACACGCGACGGCCCTGAAAAACCTCAACCCCCTGGGATCCAAAAAAGGAAAGAACACATGAACTTGGTTCCGCTTACCATCATCGCCATCAAATGAAGGTCCCGGTTACGGTAGCCTATGGATATGGACAACTCCGGCCGGAGCTGATTCAAAAATTGTCTGGAAAAATCGATAGAGACGTCAGTAACGAACGGCGGGTCGCGCAGTGCGCACGTCGGACACCAGCAGCGGCAGCTTCCTGCGCTGCGGATGGTGACGGGAAGGAGCGATATAAACGGTTCGCAGCAATGTCAATGAGTGGCAGTGATGGTGGTTGGGAAAAAAAGAGGAAAAAAAGAGAAGTGTGTCCCTGCGCCAATCGACCGCAAGGGTTGCTAGGCATCTACAACAACAAATTCATGGAGAAAAAAAGAAACAATAACAGCATCCTGCATTCCTACAGCGACGATCCAACCTTGTTCCACACAATTCCATGCGAGTCGTCATGGATGCCTCCGATTAAAATGAAGAACATCGGACCCCTCCCCATATACAGCATCCCAATCGAGTTCGCTCTGTTGGTTTTCCTTACCAAATGCCTCGAGAAGTTCCGCAGCCTCTTCTGATCCGTTGGCGACAGGCCGCGCGTCCTCTTTATTCTTGCTCTTGGCTCCCTGTCCATAGATACGAGATTCATCGTCCGAAAGAAACGTCCCAATACGTCGAAAGGTCAAGCTGATACGCTCCCCATTCATGAACTGCTCTTCGGGGGACTTCAATTCTATCGGCCGCTTGTCATGATTGATCGCGTGCAACCACTTGGCGTTGGTATCCAGTCCCAACACGAACATGGAATTGTGTGGGAGTGGGATCTTTTGCGCCTGCCGAGGAACGCCGCTTTGCCCCGCATTTTTCGCGCCGTCCCGCTTCAGACGCAGGGTCATGACCCGCTGTGCGCCAAGACTGACGTTGACGATCTTGGACCCACGGACCACGTCGATCGTCTTATCCGAGTGTTCTGATATGTAATCCGCCCCACTTCGATAATGCTGAATCAGAACATGGTTCACTGGATGATCGAGCACCTTTTGCACGTGTGCCCGAATCAGAGAGACCGTCGGCGAAAAGGGACGAAGTGCGGGGGACTCGTCCGCCGGATGCCGGTATATGGGAAAACTGTAGTCCGAAGAAGAGCAGAAAATTTTATATTTAATCTAATTCAACGGGCGCTCTCGTTAGGCTCACCTTCCGTCCACAGCAATGTCCCCCTCTACGGCCACCAGTCTAGGCACTTCCCCACCTAAGTCGTAAATATCGTACGACATGAGCCGACGTGTAAGCGCTGGACGTACCTCGATGGTACATGACGTTCCATGCCACCTCCTTCTTCGTATTCTCAAACGCAACCTGCGCTAGATCGGGCGGGAGAACATCGGGCACGAGTTCGGAATCGCCCTCGCCGATTCTATCGCCTACTCCGAGGCTCGGAGGGGCTTCATTGCGAGGCCTGTGAGATCAATAAATCGAGATGCCGCCGCAAGAATCGGACATGGGTGGCGCACATGGTACGTATGAGGGACGAAGGCGAACTCGGAAGATGGTCGGGGATCGGCTTGATAGCGTGACGTGTTGAAACTAGAGCTCAGCACGCCGCTGCACGCCTGTAGCCAAGAGCGTCGAGTACAGACACGTTGCTGGCGGTGCGCAAGGCGGATGCCTCGTGTCCTGATATGCGTGAGTACGAAACTCAAAACTCTCACCGACCTCTTGACCGTATCTACACACGCCTGGTTCGACGTGTCGGCGGGGACGTGATCCACGTTTTTTCGCAACGTTGGACGTAGGAATCAAAAAGTATATGAACACGAGGCACCCAGGGAGCAGGCTTGACTGAAACAGGAAGATCAGGTCGCACCTGGCGCATAGCCACAGCACGATGACGCCTCGAGGACACAACGTGTCCGTCTCGGAACACTACCACGCTCATCAATTCACTTGTCCGAGGCCGCACAGCAATCTCGCCACCGATTTCGCATCCGTCTAGTGCGCGTTACGAACCTCTGGACCGAAACCATGATGATAATTTTTGAAGCCTTATGTCCGTCATTGCGAACATCGCGTGCAATCATTCTGACAGCCAAACCGTGCCTGTCCAGAGCATGAGTTTACGCCGACTCGTTCCAACGCTCGTGTGAGCACATTGTTCGTAGAATCGTAGTGTCAAAGTCTTGGAATATGATCTTGTCTGGCTGACTCTGGTGTAGCCTTTTTCTTCTCGTACTATCACCGCTGATGGTCGTGTGCTTAGTAAGTGCGCGCTACGCCGAGCATCTGGACGACGGTCCGGCCCGGAATGCAATTGCTGTGTTATCAAGGACTTGGCGACGACATTTCAACGGCAACGAACGTCCGATGGTTGAATCAAGTTGGTTTCCCCCAACTTCGGGTAGTGTGCACCGTCTTCGCCAATTGATCTCGAATGCGAGCGCAAATCCCAGCGTCGAGATCAGTCAACCGCGTACCGATCACCTGCATCCAAGTTACTCAGCAAGTTTATCTTTGTCGGCGTCGAGTTCATTTCATGAGACCTCGGAAATCGTCTCGACGACCACGTTTCGTCGTGCGGGATGTGTACTGATATTTCTACGGAATTGTCAACTCCTTCAAGGGACCAAGGTAATTTTATGTGACCTCCACACTCGAAGGCTCAGGTCCGCCATGCGGTAGCAAATAATGTTTAAATAACACGATCCGATCAAACGAAAAAGCATGTCTTTCGTGCATTACGACCCGTACCGACACGTCAAATTCTTGCTCCAATCCTCCGACCCGACCCCTTCAATGACGACGAACAACCGATACGGGTCATACTTATCCTTGATCCTCTTCAACTTGGAATAATGCGAACCGAAAAAAGTCTTCTGCCAGTCGATCTCGAAAGCAGACGCCTATTCGAGCGTCGCGACGTCGAGTCAACGAACCACATGCGGGAACGGAGATGCAGCGATGACACACCTCGTTCAAATAAGCAGCATCGTTGGGCGACGCATCATGCAACTTCCGGATCCATCCCCTGAATTGTTGAAGCAGAACCTGGATCCCGGCCGACGACGTGGTCTCGTTCCAACTCACCCCGCACACCGTCTCGACGACCGCGTTTCGCCAGGCAGGATTCAAGCCCGCAGAATGAGCACTAAACTGGCTCACTTTGCCACCGGCAATGGTGCTGCGTGGACCATCGTCAGACGCGCGAGCGAGGGGAAATACGAACAAAGCGTACTTGAATCCGACCTCACAGTCGATCAACACCTGCGCAACTTGGGTGTAATTACTCGCGACCGTGTCCCGCGATAGGAGCCGAGACGAGATCGTCACGTATCCACCGACTTGCTGCCCGCCACTATTAATGAACTGATACAACAGTTCATACGAAGACGGAATGTAAAACATTTGGCTCCCAGACGCAATCCCATACGGCGCCAAGGACTGCGTAAAGTTTAGCCACGACTGCGTCGTCGCCGTGGCGGTCTCGTTGGTCATGTTCGGTGCCGCGTAAAAGAAAAACACTTGTTGGCTGGAAATGAAGCCATACCCGCCCCAACCGTCGTCCGTAAATTGGGTCTGGTAGCGCAAAAGCCCCTCGACCAACGGAGTCAACGCAGAGGAATTGGTGACATTTCCTTGCCATGTGAAGAGCTGGAGCGGTACCTCGGGGTACGTGCGGTACGTGACCGAGGTAACGATTCCATACGTGCTACCGCCGCCACCACGCAAGGCCCAGAAGAGATCCGAGTGCTGATATGCGTTCGTGGTTAGGTATTCGCCTGTGGAAAGCACGATGGAAATTTCCAGAGCGTTGTCGACGCCTTCGAGAGATGATCAGCTCATCCGGGTGGTTTAGTGGGGCCGGCAAGAACCTACCGAGGCCATAGCTAGGTGACAGGAAGGAGTGCCCTCCACCTGTCAACCATCCACCGGCAGCACCGACAGAACCGCCCGCAGAGACGCCGCCAACCATAAGACGACCATGCTCGTTCACCGCCGCGTATGCTTCGTACCACTGTACGCCAGCACCGAGGGTGATGGCTGTATAAACAAACGCATCAGCGAACGAAACCCAAGAAACCGATCAACGGACCTTCAAACGTCTCCTTCCCCGGCGCACCTCGTGGCACGAACGCGGCGTCGTACGTGATATTCTTCATATTATGTGTCCACACCACAAACGAACCACGCGCCGCACTACGTCCAATGAAATCGTGACTGATGCCCCAAGTCGCCGTCAGATAAGATTCATACAAGCGAGAGACGCCCTACGCCCGCGTCTCGCTCGCATACGACAAGGGACGTACCCCGTGTTCTTGACGACCAGTTTTAGGCGATGCTCGACCGCGAACGCGATCGCCGCTTGTACGTCCCCCACCGAACGCGCATCCACGCCGATCACAGGCACGCTACCCTGTCCACACGTCCCCGTGACACTCGTATTCATAAAACATGCATCGATCGTCCCGTTCTGAAACATGAACGTCTCAAAGTTGGCCGACTCCATCGAACCGGGGTATGATGCGCGCCAGTTGCCGTCATACCAATTCGTGAAAACGTCCGTACAGTTTCCGGACGGGTTTGAGGCGGGGTAGCATGCTGAGGCGGAGGGAAGGGGGTAGATGAGCGGTTGGGACACTTGGGATTGGAGTTGGGAGAAGGTGGCTGCGGAGGGCCAGCAGGGTTGGTCGCTGGTACAGAGACAGCCTGAGTTCGAGGTGGCGCTACTAGTTTGGGCGGTCGGGAAGAGGTACGCGAGTGTCCACAAGAGAACTGCGGACGCTCTCGGCATGTCTGCCCGTGACACGGAAGGCTCCAAGGTGAAAGAGTGTGCTTGGAGCGATAGATCATTTTATACTCCAGTGTGCCTCCCCGGAAAAGTGGGGGCATCGTGCACCTTCCCCGGACTTCTAGGGCATTGCTGTGTGTTCCTCGTTCGAATCAGAGAATCATCTGCTGCGCACGTACACCGCCCATGAAGATGACGTGCCAAGTGACGAGTGGAGCGCGCGTATGTGCAGAAACACTGGAAGTAAATCACTTTTGCCAAGGTCGCTGTTGCGCCACTACTAGTATGCCCAGCAACCTTGAATAAGCGGACACGCTTTGAATGATCTGTGATTGATGTCATCGGTGACTGTCTTGGCACACGGGCGCTGGTTCACTTACTGTAAGCATCTGATCATGGAAAACGTCGAAGAGAAGCTTCCCGTCGGATCAAGTTATGCGGTCCGAGTCACTTGCTTCGTCACCGAGGCTACACTCAATTTAGTACTATTAGCCTGCCGATGTGTATGTCAGTGGTGACGAAACCCTCTGCAAGGCGATTGGCTGGATGATCAAAATCCACTATCGTTCCAAAGAGGGAAGACAATGAGTCGGACAAAGGTGGATGTGCATTGTAGGGCCACACCAACACACCAGACAGGTCCAAGTTTCAACCTGCAAATGGGGCTGCAAGAGAAAGGAGCTTGGAACACGTATTACAAGAGGGTAACAAGTTGGATACATTACTGGTACAATGTTACCTATTTTTCCCCCTTCAAAGTTACTCTTTATAAAAAAAAAGTCGAAGACAAACAAAAAAAATCCATACACCCTACATCGCATGTCCTTAGGGGCTCGACAACCAACACGCAGAGATATGTGGGTACGAGAACGTCGGTGTAAGTTACTCGGGATCCGTACTTTGGGTCAACATCCGCGAGTCCGAGCCGGAGGTGTCTGGAGGGCAAGGAGAGGAAAGCGATGCCATAGAAAGGTGACGCTGTAAAGAGCGGGCAGGTCCTCCCTGTGTGGGAAGTCTGCCAGGACGCGCTGGACTGTCCGACGGACGTCCAGCCGGAAATTGCTGCGGTGGCTTGCCATTGACCAACGTCAATGGAAGGTGCGCTTGCGCGCTTGAGGCGCCCTGACTTCCCGATGCTGCTGGCTCCGTACTGGTGGACAGCCGTCTCTTCTTCAGCCGGGGCGAGGTTTCAGGGTCTTCCTCCGTTTCGGCGGTATCCTTTGCAGGTCGTTTTCGAATCCACTCCGCGATGGCACGAGACTGGCAGGCGGCAGCAGCCAAACGCGAGATCTTGCCACGGTTGATGAATTGTGGGACGAGCTGCTCGGCGTTCACCCATTGAAACCTGGATGTTGCCACCTCTCTCAGCTCATCCTTCTTGGGCTGTGTCAAGTTGAGAGCCTTCCAGGGATAACGAGGGCGACTGTCGAACTTCCCCAACGCCTCTCTGTCCTTCTTCAACCACCGGCGTCCGTCCTCTTGTTCCGAGACCCACCCAATATCCAGCAGCCTACGCAGATATCTTCCATTAAGAGGGTTCCTCTCAGGATTGGGATTTTCGAGCATAGTCTCGTAAACATGCCAACCAAGAATAGGATCAAATAGTTCCGGCGCGCGCTGTTCAATTGGAACGGCGTCTTCGTACGCGAAGTCGCGTACTTTGATTCCCGATCGTTGAATGTCGTCGACGATTTCTTCTTGGGTAAGATCTACGGGAATGATTTCCGTAGGCACGGGTGAGGGAGGAGGAGGGGGTTCTGGGGCCTGAACACAGAGAATGTCATGTCAGTGACGCTGGGAGCGGTCATGTTGAGAACGATGCTTACGGCATTGTCGGCCGCCGGAGAGGATCGAGGCACAGGCATGGGAGCGGGAGGACTCAACGCGCTCTCGCTTTGTGTCCTTCGACCGTACGAGGGTCCTTGACTGGACTCTCCTATCGGCTGGGAGCGTGACCGGCCGGGTGCTAACAATTGGCCTTCCTGGACATCGTATGCCACCGGACGAGTGCCAGGCATGTGAGAAGGGAGATTGAGCTGCAAGCCCACGGGACCTTGAACTTCGGAAGCAGGCATTAGGGCTGCTGAAGGACGAAGAGAGAGACGCTCTGCAAGCGAAAAACGCAAAAATACGCGTAGGGTGCTATTGTTCTTATTTTACCGTTCCAATGGACGAATGAGGAGCACCAAATCGGGGTAGAGACAAAGCGGTAACACGTCGCTCCGAACGGGGACGGGTTGTACGCCGAAACTCGAACTGCGGGTGGTCTTTTGGTTTTGTTCGGCGAGGGGGACCCAGCGCGGTGCACGTTGAGTGGGTCGTCGAGTCAAACGACGAGAGGACCCGCAAAGCTGAGTTGCTCTGTCGCTCTCTGCGGCATACGCCGAAAAATGAATAGTTTCTAAAAAAGAGTTCTCCCCTAAGATACGCCTATTACTGGAATTTGGATCCACTTTTGTTCATCGACCCGTACTTCCATCTAACCTTTTTCAATGTACCCCGGCTGGGCTTTTGGGCTCCATCTTTCCTTTCTCTCTAGTTTTGTCACAGTGGCCGCTGGGTCGTCTCGAGCGGCAAAGCGTCGATGCAAAATAGAAGGTGCTCTTGCCATCTTTGACCATGGCATGTTGGTCTGTGCTAACGTCGCGGGGAATCCAAATCATTGTACTCCATGGCGCCTTGACTCCATTAGGATGACATCTCATCTCCGTCGTGGTACTCTCACACCGTTTTGTATGTTCAACATCGTTGAACGGCTCCGTGCCAGCGTTGATGACGAGTAACTAGTAGTAGCACAAGCAAGCCCTCTAGAGCTCCCAAGCTCAACCGAGCAGCACAGTGAACGGATGTATTTCATTACTCAAGAGTATCATCCATGGAGGTTGGGGTGCAATCCGGCTGGTCAACCGTCGCACAGACAATGTTATTCCGGGTTTCTTGGATGTTAACCTTCACCATATCCGTTCGTACAACAAAAACCACTTTCCGTCCCCTTGACAGATGTGCCTGCGATGAACAGATTTCTGTGCAAGTCCACCGATTCGAATATAGTGAAGAACAGCATGCGGTGCTAAGCGCGAAAGAGAGAGAGCTGAATCCCTAGGTATTCTACCTGCTTTCTTTCCCTATCGAACCTGTTCTTTTTCACCAATTAGACAGCAGCGCATTCAACACAGGAAATTACAAATCAGGGAACTGCACCATCACGATATTGGTCGAGAACGAGGGGCGAGGCCGGGTCTTGCTATTGACAACTCTCACTCCCTCGACTTGGGACGCATTGCCCATTTCTCCGAGAGAGGACCTCAGACTTTCCAAGGCAAATCGTTCGATTTGGTAGCAAGGAATCACGGAAAAATGGGGCATGCCATCAGGATGACCTTCGCGGCAGTGCCTTCCATGCCCTCCTCAATCCCTTTGCTTCGATGATCCTTGCAGGCATACAATACACAGGATCTAAATCTGCCAAGCCAGGATATCCCAACAGGGACAGACCTGCGGTGTCGTTATTGACATATGGACATGCCTGGTTCGTTCCGACGCACCTGCAACGCCAAAGTGGGTATGAAAGACATCTACCATGTCCCCCGCACGGTCAGCGATACCGCCCGTCTCTGGATCCTGGGCAGAGAGAATGAACTCGGTGAGCTTCTCACTATCGATCCAACTGATCCTATTTAGGATCGACAGTGCCGAGAGAACCCAAAACGAATAGCAGACCTATGTAGAGATCGTGTCAATCTACGCCTCGACGGGCTGTCGCCACACTCACGTCTGGCAGTTTCTCGGGGCGACCGTTGAGTCCCCCGTTCGGAAGTTGGCGCTCTGAGAGCCACCAGGATAGCATCTCCGAATCGACCTCGTCTAGTCGGTCGAGAATCGCCAGCGCAGCGACACAGACGAAGACTAAGAAAGACGGTGAACAAGGCGGTGCGTGGTACCAGCAAGCCGATCGATCATTGCCTACCTTGCGCGGCGTGACTTTCTGCGCCGGCGGTCGCACCGTACCCACCGTCGAAATTGCGACACTGACGGATGTACGAGACCGCACTTTCAACGTTCATGGCATCTAGACGACCGAGAAGCGACAGTGCATTGACGGCGATGTAAAGGAAGCGCGTATCGATCTCGCCAAACGCGTCGCCGGCGAATACACCCGAGGGTTGCTGGAGCGATGCGATGACTGGGGTGGTAGTTGTAGGTTAGGCAGCTGTAGCAAGTAGGATGACGTACATTTCACGACGCGGTCGACGTCAAGCTTGTCGAGCGCATCTTGCGTGACAAGGATCTGAATCGCACTCAGCGTGGAAAGAATATGTGCGTCGTGGTCCGGATGTGCACCAAAGCCACCTGAGCGAGCGATGAGGCTCAGGCGAGACAACGTTAAACGGGGGAACAAACCTGCCTCGTCGTCCCAACAGCTCATCACATACTCAATCATCTCCTCCCGATCGAGGGCCTCCTTATGTCCCATGATGCACAACGCCGTGAGTCCCCAATAAATGGCGTTCATCCGTAGGTGTGCAGTGAGATGATACGCGAGATCATCCTTGTTCTGTGGGATGGTCAGCGGTACGCAGCAGAAAGAATGTGTGATGCGTACGTTTGCGAGCGACTGTATATACGATACGTGCAGAGGCACGAGCAGCTTGTCTTGCGTGCTCATCGTCGTGATGAGCGTAATCACGTTCAATCATGTCACTGAATTGATCGCACGGTCGGAATTTTCGAACGTGCCACTCATCGTCACGTACGTACTCGAGTGCATATGTCTGACCGATTGGCCTCCACTGCGACCTATCCTGAAACGTGCTACTAAGCGTGGTGAGGACGAGCTCCACCAATACTTCTCTCCACCATCCTGCGATTCTACGAACGTCACTCCGCGGACGCTCACAGAGCCCTCTAATGCACATCCTTCCATCACCTCTGCGATAGTCCCATGGTCCGCACCTACGCTCACATGTTCGTCGGGATCAGAAACAGATTCATGATAGACTTGCATTGCACAGCGGGAGGTGTCGGTATTTAAGGCCGGCAATCACACAACCGCCAGTGTTGGCAATCTGATCAGGAGCCAGGGCGAGACAACAGCCCGCTCGGGCTGGTCAGCGCCGGATTGAGGATGCCGGAGAGTACATCCGCCAGTGTCGCAATTTCGACGGTGCGTACGGTGCGACCGCCGGCGCAGAAAGTCACGCCGCGCAAGGTAGGCAATGGTCGATCGGCTTGCTGGCACTACGCAGGCTCGCCGTCTTTCTTAGTCTTCGTGTGCGTAGCCGACGATCCTTGACCGACTAGACGAGGTCGATTCGGAGATGCTATCCTGGTGGCTCTCAGAGCGCTCTTCCACACGGGGGACTCGACGACCGCCCCGAGAAACTGCCAGACGTGAGTGCGGCGACAGCCTGTCGAGGTGTCGATTGACGTGGTTCCCAAATAGGTCCGTTAGGGTTCTCTCGACGCTGTCAATCCTAAATAGGATCGGTTGGATCGACAGTGAGAAGCTCGTCGAGTTCATTCTCTCTGCCTAAGTTCCAGAGACTGGCGGTATCGCTGACCGTGCGGGAGACATGGTAGATGTCTTTCATACCCACTCTGGAGTTGCAGGTGCGTCGGAACGAACCAGGTCTGTCCGTACGTCAGGGATATCCTGGATTGGTAAATTTAGATCCTGTGTATGCATGTCTGCAGACATGTTCGAAGCAAAGGGGCTGAGGAAAGGATGGAAGGCACCGCCGCGAAGGTCAACCTGATGGTCTATCTCATTTTTCCGTGATTCCTTGCTACCAGATCAAACGAGTGCAGTGGTCCTGAGCGTGCCCGCCTTTCCCGGAGAAATGGGAGCATCTGCCACGGCACCAAACATGGGTAATGCGGTGCGTCCCGAATCAAGGGAATGGAAGTGCCTACGTCAATGGCAAGACCTGGGCCTCGCTCCTCATTCTCGACCAATATGATCCGGTTCCGTGATTTGTGGATTCCTGTGTGGAAGGAGTTGCTGTGTCCATCCTCATGAGCGTTTGGCGGTACAATTGGTTAAAGAACAGGCTCGATCGACAGGGAAAGAAAGTAGGTGGGATACATAGCAGGTAAGTGTTCTCGGAGATTAATTTATCACAAACATGCGTCGAGTTGGTCCCTCCCCCGGTCAGCACTACATGCTATTCTCAGCCACATCCGAATCCATAGGGAAGTCTGCTCATCGCAGGCATATCGGTCAGCTACAGAAAGTGGCTTTGATTACGAAAACGGATGGGCATTGGCCGTGGTCCAACGCCAACGCCAAGGAAATCGACACAAAGTAATACCGACATTCAATGTAGAGGCTTCAGCTGTCAAGTCAAAGTACCAGTGTCCTGCACAACGGGATGTCTGAGAGATCCGACAGCAGTATGGAGATCGGCGCTTCAGGGTGGAAAGGCATACGGCACATGATGCTGTGGTCTTCGAAGAAGGCGGGGTCGTTGAAGTCGTACGAGTTAAAACGATCTGATTGGTCAAGGGTGCCAATTATCGCGGGCTTGCTATGTCTTAATCCTATCGTCTATCACCATGAAGAGGAAGCTGATGAATATCGACCGCTGGCATTGGGGCGAGAAAGAAGCGACACCGGTCTTGGCTGCGCCTTATCTCGAATATATCCACCCGCGCTGTGCGAGTCCCTGGTTCGAATCTTCTTCTAGCACTGCCAATCCAATCGTCGTCGTAGCTGTAAAACTCCTAGGTGGTTCGGTCATCGCCATTTCCATCTCCTCATGCCATTCCCATGATCTTGAGGTCCACGCACTGGCAAGTGGCACCACTGAAGTTGATGCACCGCAAACTTGCCGCGGTTAGGCTGACCCCCATTCTTGCGATCATTTATCATGGCGTGCTTCAGGGTTGCGCGGCGTGGACCGGTAGATAGGAGACCATGCGCCGTGATAGCACCCTGGAAAAAATTGTTGTGTTCACTGTTCACCAGGGCAGCGTGGATGATGAATCTATTCGTTACCGGCAACATCATTGTGTCCATCATGGCCGGTTTTGATCATGTTCGTTTCCGCGGATGGGGTCGCAGTGCGCGTCTCGAATCTTCTTTTTCCTGCCCGCACGCACGTGTCAGAGTCTGACCTGTGTTTAGTAGCGCGTCGTACCATGATGAAGCGCCTACTCAATCCACCGCCAGCCACAATGCTCGATGTGCCAATCAGGTTTGACGGCGAGTTCA
This sequence comes from Sutorius eximius, assembly GCA_038089815.1. Taxonomy (NCBI): domain Eukaryota; kingdom Fungi; phylum Basidiomycota; class Agaricomycetes; order Boletales; family Boletaceae; genus Sutorius; species Sutorius eximius. Next base: position 12,981 of record JBBPLN010000272.1, on the reverse strand, counting down.
ATGCCCAGTGTTCTTGACCCAACTGACGAGAAAGATCCAAGTTCGCTTGAATGCAGGTCCAGCACGTGCCGCCAACTTGCCCGCTGCCGTTTTGGACAGGGCCGCCACGCTTCTTGCGCATGCCCGCGCAAGCTGGACCGCAACTACTTCGTATTACTCCAATAAAGTCTGTTCATTCCCTGATTTCACCTGGCATGCGCCCGGCTGATGTGATCTTTAGGCAATATTGAACTTCCGGTGCCCGGAAACCACGTACAAGCAGTGGCAGTTGGGAGGTTGCACGGGCGGGTATTTCAAGATCCCCACAGGGCCCACACACCGTCGAAGCGTGGCAGGGAATGGATCGTGACGTTTACCATGCGACCCATCATCGCCCTTGGTCGCTTCGTTAAATGACCTGGCGATGCCCGCCATGAGGCGGGAGATATCAAAACCCTCGACTGTTACCGACTTTCTCCAACCCGCTTTCTTTCTTTGTGCTCGCTCCAGCCTTTGGATAGGACACTCCGGCAATCCTCACCGTCATATTTTTCCGACGTCTGACTGATTCGACAATGGTACCCACAGTTCTCGGTGTGCTCATCCTCGCAAGCAATGGGGATCGTAGAGAGTTCCACCAAGATCCCTACAGCTACGCGCCGTCCTTTACTGAATCCACTCCCCTCGGTGCAGTGCGTGTGATCATTCGATTCGTCTCGACGAAGCATCCTGACATGTCATGTTGACAGGCCGAGTCGTTCCAGCTTGGTACTTTTCTGAAGTCTACCTACCTGGACTCATCGTCGCCTCTCCACATCGTTGGCATGCCTCTCGACCCTTCCCATCCCATCCCGCCCAGCCGAGTTAACGTCCACGCAAAGGCAGGTGGCGACGGCGCCGCGATCTTTGACTCTAGCATTGCGTTGATGCAGGGGATGTTCCCGCCTACCCCGCACAACAAACTCGACCTCGCCAACGGATCTACCGTCGTTTCCCCGCTCGGTGGTTATCAGTATGTCCCCATTGAGATGTCCACGGCAGGAGGCGATCGCATGCTTGAGCCCTGGATTGACTGCAAGGTTAACACGTCGCCCGTCGTTTCACGTGGCCGTATATTAACATTGTATCTAGGCTTTCAAAAAGCACGTTTCCGAAGTGTATTCTTCGGAAGAGTTCAGAGAGACTGCCAAGGAGGCGCAGCACTTCTTCGGGTCGATCCAGGACTACATGTTCGGCAGGCCAACGACGCTATCTGACATGGTAAGCTCCAGAGTTGCCTTAGCTTGTTTCAGCTTCTGAATCCCCTTTCATTACAGTGGAATGTTCGTAGATGTCCTCTTTCTTATTGTTCGTTTCTGATGCCGCGTGGCACAGGTATACGATTACCTCAACACGCAACTTGTTCACAACCAGACCTTTGCGTTCCGGCTTCCACCAACATTGATTGAACAGGCGCGCGGCTTGGCTGACTACAAGGAAGATGCCGTCTTCTCTGACAAAGACGTTGGAGGGATTGGAAACAGTGAGTCTAACACATTTCCCAGGTGGCCAGCACGTGATCTCCTTTGCAGTCGCCGGACGGGCCATCCTTTCCCCAATCACCAAGTCCCTCGAACGGATTGCTTTTGACCATGACCCGCTCCAAATCCTGCTCATCGAGACCAGCTACCAGCCCTTCATCTCACTCTTCCACATGCTGAATGCACAGGGCAGAAACGGCCAACTCCACGGGATTCGTACGTATGCCTACGTCTCTCGTCCTTCCTCTGCTCATCGACAAAATTCACAGCCAACTATGCTTCTGCTTTGTCGTTCGAGGTTCTCCGCGGTCCCGCTCCTGAGCTGCGCGACTTTGTCCGTGTCAAGTTCAAGAACGGCACTGACGATGCCGAATTCCAAACCCTGCACATCTTTAGCCACCCCGAAGAGTCCGTCCCAGTGACTGAATTTATTTACCGATTGGAGGTTCGTCGCCTCGTGTACGTCGTCGTCGATGCTCACTCTCATAACAGCACCACGTGGTCGGGGAGGACAAATGGGCATCCACGTGCTCGACGAGCTGGCTGCCGTTCGGGATGGACGTTGCGATCACAAGCGGGGGTGCATTGGTGCCCTTCCGAATTGCACTCGTTTCTCTGCTTGCTTTTGGTGTGTTTGCGTTTGCGGCGCACCGGAGGTATACACAAGCGAAGAACGCGAGGCGACATGCCGCCGTGAGGGATGAAGAGGTATGGGTACCCATACGACTTGATCGGTGCAGGACGCTCACCTAACCTTGTGACAGACGCAAGAAGGCTCTTTCGTCAATGAAAAGTCGCACTTGCTTTCTTGAATCTATGGTTAATGGTATGACGATCATTCGTAGAGGGCCGTTTATGGCGTTGTTTCCTCTGCTGTTGCTCTTTCTTTTCTTTTCTCGTGCATGTTATTACGTCCGACCGTTTCCTGTTCTACACATGACTGGCATTGATATCATCATCATTTCTTCTCATTACTTGACATCGCCGTTATTCTTGGGTATGCACACGTGTAACGTATAGCACTTCATTCTTGTAGTAGGTGGGTAGTCCTTTTCCTAACCCTTATGGCAAGCAGGAGTGCGCTCTCAACACGAAAGGGTGGTGTGAGGATTGCGATTCCACGAAACTCGACTAGTAGTTTTAGCTCACGTATAATGAAACTGCGATGGGTATCTTCTATGGTGTGCCTGGGCACATCGACATCAGTGAATTACATGACATGAAAGATGTAGACTATCCTCTTTCTAGAGGATTACTGAAGCGTCTGATCGAGAAGTGGTCTGACATACCCACCATGTTAGTAAGAGAAGGTAACTGGCTCCCACACCCACGCTGACAAGAGGACAACGAACAAGTGCATGTTCACCGAAACGGCGACCCGATAATAGTTGAAGAACAAACCATCCTTGGTTCGGTGGGGAGGTAAGAATGCTCCATTGTGCCTATTTTATCTATTCAATGGTGCCATGATCTCCGCCCTTTGCAGCACGGATGGCGCCATTCTTCCTCTTCACGTTTTCTTGCCTCAGATACTCCCGAATGTCGTCTGGTACGGTTGGTACACCATTGTATGTGCTCGGAACAGGTTCCCCGAACCCCTCGAATACCTGAAAAAGAGGCACACATCGGTTCGTTAACATGGATCTCGAGATCTGCAAGACATACCGGCACCACCCCCGTCCACACTCTCTTGACGAGCTCCTCATCCTGCATATCTGACCGCTCATCGTGCGGTCCCTCCGCTCTTATCTTGGCACTTGCAGTCAGTATACACACTTTGAGGATCCGGGTGCTCTGCATCTCCGCACTCGTGGGCGGATTTCGGGAATGTTCCCACCGATCAGGTAGAACACCATTGGTGATGAGAGTCATCGCCCACAGCTTCTCATCGGCATCTAGGACGACGGTAGCAGTGCCCTGGAGGACGGCGGAGCGATAGTTGTAGCTGTGCGAGAAGGGGCTTAGGGCGAGTACGAGGCCGTCGACATGGGTTGCTGCAATGCATACGGGGAGTCCTTCCGGTTCACCCGCGTCCGAAGCAGAGGCGGTGGGCGAGATCTTCATGAGACGGCTAGACACGTAGCCTAGGGTGTGTTTGAGATGATCAAAATATGGACTTCCAACAGGCAAGAGAGGGTGCTCACCATGCAGGTAACATGCAGGTGCATTGTCGTCACTCCCCGGGTATATGCCCATCTTGCCGATCATGGGCAATATGATTGGCATGCGCTCGTTGGGGTCGTCGTAGGCACCAGTGGGTGAGGGCGGGAGGAAGGAGACATGTACGACAGAGGCAGCATTGACGATGCTATGAATGGTCTCATAATCGTACGCCGCTGTCGTCGACAAATATATTCAGTTAGAATCATAGGAAGAAGTCACACCTAGAAAGTGTTTCCGCAAGTCATGTGAAAGCCTTACCTCGTTTGCTCAACCTGTTTACTGTGTTCCTCTGTTCTTTCGGATAGCTATCCATGGTTGAGCGCCGCTGAGGTGGGAGGCACCGACCAAGAACTTGGTACAGAACATGTGACTTTTATGTATCGCGGCGACCTGACTCGACCGAGTCAGGCCAACTGGGTCATAAGCAGATTCCGGAGGTGCCACTATGTATCAGCGCTTTCGATAAAGATCGGTATCATCAACGGGGGGAAACTGAGAAAAACAAGACCACGCTCGCATATTGAGGGAATGCTGCACAAGATTCGACGTCAAAGAATATGTTGAAGACTTTTTTCAGGGGAGGTATTGATGAGTCAGCGGCTCAGCACGGTAAGTAGTAGTGCATCAGGTTAGCGAGGACTCCAACGGCGTATTACATCAATGGTGCTGGCCGCTGTTGTTCGCCTCTTCTCGCCGCTCAGTAATACCGTCCCCGGGAGTGCGGGACACAGTGCCTTACAACTCCGTGTTTGATGAACCCCTGTGTCGCAGACTCGCAGTCGATGAAGTTCCCGGTTTGCAGCTGTGGGCACTAAACAGCGCTTGGTCGACGAAAGCCACTTAAGGCCGAGTGCTCGCGCTCGCCTTCTCACCCGCACTCCGAGCAGAATCAGTCTCACAACGGATTAATGCGAATGAAAAGGGTTCTAACATGTACCATCGTTGAAATAAATTAGCTCGAGAATACGATGCGCTACATTGGTCACAACTACGAGTACTTCAATGGACGACGGGACATACTACTACTAGAAATATGTACCCACCAAAACGTAATACAGGTGTAGGAGGTACGTTGCAGAGAGAACCTTCTACTGTAAATACGATCATGAGTACCTCGTTCGCACAAGAATGCATACGGAATACACACATCAGAGCGGCACCATTAAGCGCCGATGTGTACATATAGGATCTGTTGATCGAATGGGATATTGCTCGAACGAAGACCCCTCATCGTCTCGTGCAGTGCGACTGCCGCTCGCGTGTGATCCAGTCGACCAGACTCGTCTAACATGTTCTCATAAAATTTGGATGTGATCGCATTCGTGTGTTCGTCGTCCACAGCCCACATCGTCCCAATCACGGAACGGAACCCAGCGAACTGCATCGCTGCAGCAAGATGGATGACCTCGTCAGGGCTTTTCTCGTCGCCGACGGTCGTGTGACAGGCAGAGAGATACGCAAACTTGGCATCCCGTAGGTCATATCGCATGATCTGTTCGATCTTGAACAGCTTCCCATCAGCCAAGGCAAATCCAGACTCGAACGGCTGGCTCTGATCCGGGACTCCATGGCAAGCGAAGTGAACAAAGTCGTGGTTGTTTAACTCTGCACCAACTCTGCCGATGTTGGCATCCTGAGATTGGATGCAAGTCGCTCTGCCGACAGATGCAAAAAGCTCGGATAAGGAGGACAACTCGGATGCGACAGAGGGGAGTGATTTCTGTCCCGGAGCCTGTGCCTGCCCTACGAGCAAGAAACGGCGCTGTGCCACTAACGGATCCATCCCGAGCGTCTCTTTCCGAGCACGAATGAGGGCAGTCAGGGTTGGCGTATAGGAGGAGATATAGAGATCCGAGAGCATCGGTTGACCCCTTCTGAATTGACCGGCCGCATGTAATGGGAGAAGTGAGAATTCGGCGGTTGGGCACCACCAGATGTGCGATTGATGGGGGCAACAGTTCTGAAGGACCTCCACAATTGGGAAAACAACCATGTCCCAGAGTTTTCGTAGAAAGGTCCAAATCTCCCTCGTCACATTCATGAGCTTGGCACGAGATGTGACATCACGAAGTTCCAATGATAGCTCCTGCACGTCAGCTTTCGTGACAAGGAGAGGAACGTGGATAGGTTCTCGGTTGAATAGAAGTACCAAGGCATCGCAGCTATACTCGCTGGCATTGACGATGATGACCGGTCCGTTAGAGGCTGCCGCCTGGAGATCTGAGAAGAGTGGGGGATGCAGGAAACGCGAGAGGCCGGGCAATTCGCGGATGTTGTTGATGATATTCTGCAATTGAATGTTCAGGGTAGACGCACGATTGTGCTGTGTTGCCAGATCCAGAGGGCCATCAAACACGCTGCGAAGGGAGGACACGACATGCATGAAATCATCTGCGAATGTCTTGCCTAGATCCCCTGATGCCACAACGTCATCTAGGGGAGAACGAAGCCTGACTAACTGGTTCCAAAAGACACCACGACCTTGTTCAAGGAGTTCAATCGCACTGGTTGGGTGTCCATAGCGAAGACACGCAGAAAACGCGTCAGCAGGTAGGGTTGAGATTGTCTGCTTGAGTAGTTTGAGATTCTCAGGGAGAGGGGGGAGAGATGTGACATGTTGGATGCTGAGACGCAAAAATGTTTGGTAGGCCAAGATGGTGGTATCGTGTTTGCATTTTTCAGCTTTCTGGATCCACTGTTTGGCGCAGTCGACATCCGCAGAAGACACAACTTGATTGGTAGATATTTCAGCGAGTCCGGTGTATAGAGTGAAAACCTCCTGGATTGAGTTATTGGGACGGGTATACAGGGCATTCGCTAGGTTGGTCAGGGACAAGCCTCGATCCGGATGCCCCTCTGGGCGAAGTTCGAGTGCACTGCGGTGGAGGGAAAGTGCCTCGTCGAGGTCAGACACTCTTCCGAGCTGCTGAAAACGGGTGGATAGGACATTCGCAAGGTTGTACAGGAACCTGGCTCGATAAGGATGCCCCTCTGGGCGAAGTTCGAGTGCGCTGCGGTGGAGGGAAAGTGCCTCGTCAAGGTCAGACACCCTTCCAAGCTGCTCAAAATGGGTGGATAGGGCTCTTGCAAGGTTGTTCAGGGACGAGCATCGTTCTGGATGCCCCTCTGGGCGAAGTTCGAGTGCTCTGCGGTGGAGGGAAAGCGCCTCGTCGAGGTCTGACTCCCTTCCAAGCTGCTTGAAACGGGTGTGTAGGTCATTCGCAAGGTTGTTCAGGGACACGCTTCGATCTGGATGCCCCTCTGGGCGAAGTTCGAGTGCACTGCGGTGGAGGGAAAGTGCCTCGTCGAGGTCAGACACCCTTCCGAGCTGCTGAAAACGGGTGGATAGGGCATGCGCAAGGTTGTTCAGGCACGTGCCTCGATTTGGATCATCCCCCTCTGGGCAAAGTTCAAGTGCGCTGCGGTAGAGGGAAAGTGCCTCATCGAGGTCAGACATCCTTCCAAGCTGAGTAAAACGGATGTATAGGGGATTCGCAAGGTTGTTCAGGGACGAGAATCGATATGGATCCCCCTCTGGGCGAAGTTCGAGTGCGCTACGGTGGAGGGAAAGTGCCTCGTCGAGGTCAGACACCCTTCCGAGCTGCTGAAAACGGGCGGATAGGGCATTTGCAAGATTGTTCAGGGACATGCCTCGATCAGGATGCTTATCCGGGTGAAGGTCTGCGATCCTTCCTCTTTGCTTGAACCGCTTGAACCGCTTATAGAGAGAATGAAGCTTTTGTAGAAATCGGGCTCGGTTTGGATGACCTTGGGGGTGAGACTGTAGTTCATTGCGGTAGAGGGCGACTTGCTCGTCGAGTTCAGACATTGGTGAAAGACAAATGATGTAGTCTGATGGTATGATTTGTATCCTGCTCAAATATTCAGTCAATTCAGCTGACTAGTAGCTTGAACAGCAGGTATACCCCCTGTAGCCTCTTGCTCGTGGAACACAATGACCACGAGGAAGCGCGCAAAGAGTGCTCTCAACATAAGAATCCCACGAGGTAAGAGATGCCCATGAATATATCAAGACCCTCTGGGCATCACCTGGACCCATAGATAGGCAGCGAATCATGGCAATGAAATCAGTATTAGGAGAGCAAAATAAGCCATTGTCCCCCATGAATGGAAATGCACTAATTGTACGTTGCATCTTCTTCCCCCTGCTGGAGAACTGTCGGCACAACTCTGAGCCGTTTCAGCACATAGCACTTGTGAGGCAAGATAACCCGACGTGACGAAAAAGCCATTCCTATGCCATTTACGCTCAACCGGCACAATTACCAAGCGATAGATGATGATTGCTGGACGCACCCGTTCACGAAACTCAATGTACATCATTGATCCGCATCAATTTCTACAGACATGGTCATGCAAAGCCGCCAACATAGCCTGCTTTCCTATGCGACCAACGCCCGAAATCACATGCACCAAAGCAACGGCCCGGAGAAGGGGAAGAGTCACATCAGAATCGAAGCGAAGGACAAGAACATTAATGGCAGGCCACACGGCAAAGAACCCTTTGACGGGAAACAGTGAGGAATGAGAAGCAAAGTAATGACGCCGTGCATCCATGTGATGCCACAAGCCGTTCACGTGAGAGCGACGAAATCACAGACTCGGCACAAGCCGGACCGAATCTACCCACAGAGGCGATGCCATCGCAGCGCCACCTCAAGCCCATAGGAAATGACCCCACAACAATGTCTACAGCACGTATTTTAACGAAAGAAGCATGCCGGAAAGATCACTGCATCTTTAAAAACAACTCTAACACAGAATATTATTGCATCATTACGGGAGATACAGCGAGCAGAAGCACCATTGCTATGCTCAGAAGTTTGACGTTTCACGCACTTTCTTACGTAATTTCGACTGAGGTTTTTGGGGAGAAACCCATTGACCCTAACTTAGTAAGCACGCGCCAAAGTCTTTCGGGTTGGTGACTGGTCATAAACGAGCACTCTGTCAGTGTGATTCATTGCGCAATTTCTCATGCTTGTCGTCGCATATTTCTACCAAGGCTTTCGTTCCAGGTCATTGATCCCAACTGGATGCCATTTACACTCTCGAGTCAGAGATACGCGTATCGTCGAGGCATTGGGTTATTAACACGGAAGCCCGTACCACCTGGCCTGTGGTCCTGTCCCGAATGTCAGGTAGTCACATTGATATTCACAATCATTCAACCTACCAGACAAGGCAATGCTTCCACGTGATAATCTATTTACCGTCCAAGGTTTCACAAAAGGACACGGCGCATAGGTTACACGACCCAGACACTATCAATGAGCAGAGTATGGACTGAGTGATCGTTGTAAAAATGTGCAAGACTCACGAACGGCGAAGATCGTACCAGAGAGATCGGTCGTCCACCTTTTGCGGGGGCGCAGCGACGCTGTATCCAGGACAGGGATGGGGTGAGAAAGAGAACACGAGAGCATCTGATGGGATGTAGACTCGTTAGGAAAGAGCCAGGATACGTTGGTTAAGAGGACTAATAAACGATATGCATTCGTAGGAACCACAAGATGTGGTAGATTCAATACATGCCGTTTTTCGCCTTGGCTGAAGCATTCACTTCCAACATGCTGAGAGAGTGACCGTTCGGGCGTGCCTCGGGCCAGCATTAGCATCTTTACCTGGAGGTCCTTCCACCAGTTCGTCGGTGACCGTATATGCTGCTTCCCGAGGATGTGACAAAGAGCGCTGGTCGGGAACAAAAATGGTGTATATCAAGATACAGAGGTCCAAAATGGGAACGTACCTCGTTGAGGGTCTTTGTCGTCCCGGGCATCTTGTCGAGCTGGGATCTGACAGCCACGTCTCGTCTTGCATGCGGTCTTGAGGCAGCCTTGACAAGTTTATATGCAGCCCTGGCAAATCTACGAACACCAAATGAACTTGTCAGTAATATCACTTTGCTCACGAGGGAGTAAAATACCCCCAGAAGCCGCCTATCTCGCCATTCCCGCCCTCTTTTCACGCATCAAACCCCCCTCTTCAAATTCCTCTGCCATTCTGTTGGAAGAGCTTCATAATCAAGGGTTATTGGATTCAACTCGAGGACTCACGTGGTCGGTGTAGCAAGAACAACCGTCGACCGAACTGCGGGCTGAGATGGGTCAAGTGACTAGCAATGTAGACCATGATGATTTCCAGGTTCGTCTATGAGCGTTTGAGCAGAAAACCTTGCTGTCTGGGCCGTGATGGGGGTGTGCGTGTTAGACTAGACAGATTCAAGCTTCGGTGTGGTGAAAATAGGACAAAAGATGAGTGTTATGCTTCGGGTCGCTTCCAGTCTCGGTCTCGCCAAGGTCATTACTCAAGTACTGAGCCACGAAGCGCACGTCTGGGATGATCGAGCTCCTAGCTAGCCTCACCCGAGTGGGTAGTTTCATTGGACTTCTCCCGGTGGGCTATGATCTCGACTTCATCCACAACCACGCCCTGATCTCTTTTTCAGCCACGACTGCCAGTGCATGGTAGAGTCCCGGTCACTTTTTTCAAGTTCGACTCCCCTTCCTCAACAGAGTGCTTTTCCTTCCTAGTCTTGAGACATACAAGCCTAACCTCACGGCCCATCATGGGGCCTGGCTTGACTCAGCGCCGCCCTCGTCGAAGCTGAATGGCATCCTGGCGAATCTCTTCAGAGCTGCCAACACGCGGACAAAGTCCGAGTCCAGACAGACCAGCATCAGACTGATGTAGAAACCTCTGATTCGCAGAGTGGACGAGTGCAAGGTTGCTCATCAGAATTTCACTGTGTTGTGCAGACTGTGTAACAATACGTTTAGTATACAGTACAAGTAAATTGAAAGTATGACGATTTTGGTTCGTATGTGAAGGATATATTGGAAACATGCTACGCACAATGGCGTTCAGTTTCAATGAGAAGGTGGACAGAAAAAAAGTACACACCAGAGAATGGCACTATTAGGCACCAATATGTACATACAGAATCTGCTGATCAAACGGTATGTTGCTCGAACGAAGACTCCTCATCGTCTCGTGCAGTGCGACCGCTGCTCGCGTGTGATCCAGGCGACCAGACTCGTCTAACATGTTCCCATAAAATTTGGACGTGATCGCATTCGTGTGTTCATCGTCCACAGCCCACATCGTCCCAATCACGGAACGGAACCCAGCGAACTGCATGGCCGCAGCGAGATGGATGACCTCGTCAGGGCTTTCCTCATCACCGACAGTCGTGTGACAAGCAGAGAGGTACGCAAACTTGGCATCCTGGAGGTCATATCGCATGATCTGTTCGATCTTGAACAGCCCATCTGCCAACGCAAATCCAGACTCGAACGGCTGGCTCTGATCCGGGACTCCATGACAGGCAAAGTGAACAAAGTCGTGGTTGTTCAATTCTGTGCCAACCCTGCTGATGTTGGCATCCTGAGCTTGGATGCAAGTCGCTCTACCGACAGACGCGAAACATTCGGATAAGGTGGACAACTCAGATCCCACGGAGGGGAGTGGCTTCTGTCCTGGAGCTTGGGCCTGCCCAACGACCAAAAAACGACGTTGTCCCACTAATAGATCCATCCCGAGAGTCTCTTTCCGAGCGCGAATGAGGGCAGTCAAGGTCGGCGTATATGAGGAGACATAGAGATCTGAGAGCATTGGTTGACCCGTTCTGAATGGACCGGCAGCATGTAATGGGAGAAGTGAGAATTCGGCGGTTGGGCACCACCAGATGCGCGATTGATGGGGACAAAGGTTCTGAAGGATCTCCACAATCGGGAAAACAACACTAACCCAGAGTCTTCGTAGAATTGCCCAAATTTGCCTCGTTACATCCACGAACTTGGCGCGAGATGTCATGTCCTGAAGCTTCAATGATAGTTCGAGAACACCACCTTTCGTGATGAGGAGAGGAATGTGGACAGGATCCCGATCAGATAACAGTACCACGGCATCGCAGCTATATTCGCTGGCATTCACTATAATGACTGGTCCGTTAGAGGCTGCCACCTGGAGATCTGAGAAGAGTGGGGGATGGAGGAAACGTGAGAGGCCGGGCAATTCGCGGATGTTGTTGATGATATCCTGCAATTGGATGTTCAGAGTGGACGCACGATTGTGCTGCATTGCCGGATCCTGAGGGCCATCAAACACGCCACGAAGGGAGGACACGATCTGCATGAAGTCGTCTGCGAACGTCTTGCCTAGATCTCCCGATGCCACTACATCATCTAGAGGAGAACGAAGCCTGACTAACTGGTTCCAAAAGACACCACGACCTTGTTCAAGAAGTTCAATTGCACTGGTTGGGTTTCCGTGGCGAAGACATGCAGAAAACGCATCAGCAGGTAGGGTTGAGATTGTCTCCTTGAGTAGTTCGAGATTCTTAGGGAGAGAAGGGAGAGCTGTGATGTGCTGCATGCTGAGACGCAAAAATGTTTGGTAGGCCAAGACGGTGGTATCATCTTTGCGTTCTTCAGCTCTCTGGATCCAATGTTTGACACAGTTGACATCTTCAGAAGACACGAGTTGATTGGGAGATATTTCGGCAAGTTGAGAGTAAAGACTGAAAGCCTCTCGAAGATCATCATGTACAGTCGAGCTGTTGGAACGAGTGTATAGAGCAAGTGCAAGTTTGGTCAGGGACAAGCTTCGATAAGGATGCCCCTCTGGGCGAAGTTCGAGTGCCCTGTGGTGGAGGGAAAGTGCCTCATCGAGGTCAGACACCCTTCCAAGCTGGTCAAAACGGGTGGATAGAGCATCCGCAAGGTTGTTCAGGGACAAGCTTCGATAAGGATGCCCATCTGGGCGAAGTTCGAGTGCACTGCGGTGGAGGGAAAGTGCCTCGTCGAGGTCAGACACCCTTCCGAGCTGCTTAAAACGGGTGGATAGGGCACTTGCAAGGTTGTACAGGAACAAGCCCCGATCAGGATGCCCCTCTGGGCAAAGTTCGAGTGCGCTGTGGTGGAGGGAGAGTGCCTCGTCGAGGTCAGACACCCTTCCGAGCTGCTGGAAACGGGTGGACAGAGCACTTGCAAGGTTGTTCAGGGACGTGCCTCGATCAGGATGCCCCTCTGGGCGAAGTTCGAGTGCACTGCGGTGGAGGGAAAGTGCCTCGTCGACGTCAGACACCCTTCCGAGCCTGTTGAAACGGGTGGATAGGGTGCTTGCAAGGTTGTACAGGGACGAGCCTCGATTAAGATGCCCCTCTGGGCAAAGTTCGAGTGCACTGCGGTGGAGGGAAAGTGCCTCGTCGACGTCAGACACTCTTCCGAGCTGGTCAAAACGGGTGGATAGGGTGCTTGCAAGGTTGTACAGGGACGAGCCTCGATTAAGATGCCCC
>JBBPLN010000271.1:0-27968 GCA_038089815.1 Sutorius eximius | reverse complement strand
ATCAACGGGCACTGGTTGACAAAGTGCTAGCACGCTACTCTGGAGAGTTCACCTGTGAGAGCCGTGTCATTGATATCATGAGGACTATCGACGCTAATACCATTCTATTTTATTAGTGTTTCGAGAACTACTCCAAAACTCTGATGATGCTTCCGCCTCAACCGTGGAAATTCGTTTTGAAACCAATGCACACCATCGACACGTTGAGAAAGAAGATTCCTGTCGACTGATGGCAACAGACATGAACTTCACTGACGTCGAGGTGCCTAGTCTTATGGGGGCATCTATTCCTGTTTACGTGCTGATAGTCCCCATTGCAAGGTTGTCAAGTGGACAGTCAGAAATGATGGGAAGCCATTCAACAAAGACGACTGGGAGCGTTTGCCTAGGATCGGTGGGTAATTCTATTGTGTGCTTTATCAAAGGTCTTCCATGCCTTGCCTTCACCCAGCCGAAGGCAACCCTAGTCAAAATAAGGTTGGTACGTTCGGTGTTGGTGAGCGAACATTTCCTCCAAAATTACCTGATGCTAGATAACAATTGGCAGGTTTCTACACCTTATTTTCCGTGACGGAATGTCCATCCGTTGCATCTGGAGGTACGAGATATTGGTTATTTGTGATGTTGTAGATGTAACGCAGTTGCAGGTTACGAAATGCGCTTTTACTGGAAGAGTGATAACCAGGTATCAAAATTATCAATGAGTGGCAACCAGACTCTCATCCACATACCAGCTGTATGTCAACTGCCAGTGTCTCCACAGCGAGGCGCAGGATACTTGGACGACGTTCAGCATGCCACTACGAGAACCTAGCCCAATGCTGCCCATACCATGCTTCCTGCAGTTTCTTGCATCGTCAATTACATTTATGACTAAATTGAAGGCAGTCTCTGTGTTCTTTGATGATTATCGCATCGGGTATATCGAAAAGTCGTCCAAAACCACGCAAACCATCACAATACCCGAGGGTATGGAGCGGTCTAGTCCCAAGAACATCATGCACGTGAAAGAGGTCCGACGTTGTCGTAAGTGTCCCAATTTATCACATTCCCATCCTCGGGCTCTGTCCTGATTGTTCTCACAAACTAGCCATCACGATCGAAGCACGGGTTGTGAACGCCATATACTGTGGTTCTGGACCCACTGATCTGTTGCCAAATGACATCAATGTGTCTCGAATAGATCTCACAGTGTTCACGGCAGAGGTTGATGTTACGCTGGGTGGGAAACTTTCAAGAGAATTAGACCGGTGTATGAAAAAACAGCCTCCATCTCACCTAAAATATAGCTTGATTTATGTAAGTGATTGCACCAATCTCACTTTCTAATGCTTGCTGATTGGTGATGCACAGACTGGGAAAGAGAATTATGATCGTAGCATCCCAGAACAACGGAGTCACCATTCTAAAGAGGGGGATATCTTCAGGGGACTACGTGCGGATCTCGAGGAGTACGCCATTACTTGTGACCACAGATACATTGCTAACAAAGTTTAATGGATAATAGATCCAAGTACACGCGCATCTTTATTGTTCGTTCTCATTTCGTCAAATGTCCAATCCAGGTGCTGACGATCTTTAACTAGGGTCATGCCACTGGTCAGACGACGGGGATTGGCGGTCACATGGCATCCTACTTCATCCCCACTGTTGAACGTGAATCGATCGATTTTGTGTAAGCCATTAATATCTTGGTTATGAACAATTGCTCACGCAATGTCCCAGTGATAACAATGTTGCCAGTGAGTATCCTTTTTGAGAGTGAAACATTGACTCATCGACATTCATTAGTCTGGAATACGGAACTATTATACATTGGAGGATTCTTATCCCGCATTGTGTATGAACTAGAGCTCAGTAATATTCAACGCCTATGGGAGGAAGAAGTTGCAGTTGCTTCAAGTCCCCGCTCATTGCTCAAGGCTCAGCATCCTTTGCACTCACGCTTTCTTCATGTTCTCAAATTCTTTGCCTTTCATCACTCGACACCCTCATCTCAAGTTGGTTGGAAGCTGCGTGACTCATTCTATGCATGCCATGCTTCGCCGCTTAGGCTTCTCTCTTCCACTGGTGTTCACGTGGCCCCAGATATCAGAGCGTTCGACTCGCAAGTTGCCGAGTTTCTCAACTCTCTTCCAATGCTCTCAGAACATGTCAGTCGGGAAGCTGCACGTAATATCAAGGCTCTTCCCGACCCATCTAAAATATTGCCTGTGTCTGTCGAAGATGTTCTAAAAGGCCTAAATGGACACTCCCTCAACGAAGAGAAGTTGACCATCTGTCTCCGGTGGTGGTTGAAGGGGGGCAACACGGGTTCGAGTGTATCTAAATTGTTGGATTCCGTCACATTTGATGGTGGACGGGGAGAAGTACGGTCGCTATCCTCAATGGAATACTTCATCGATACCAAGGGTCTCGGATCCCACATTCCACGCAATGGGCCACTTCCTGCATCTCTTATCCCCCTCAACGTCAGTATGCATTTCCAGCCCACAGACCTTATAAACCTTGGCTGGAAGGAATTCACTATTTTCGACTGGTTCCAATTCATCTCATGTGCAGATATAATGGCAAAAGATCCGAGACATGATTACACCAAGTCCCCTGATTGGGCTGAAGGTGTCTTGTATACCATTTCACGTGGATGGTCTTCACTTTCAGATGATATGCGTTGTGTCGTGAAGGCAGTTTTCGAAGACGTTCGCTGTATTCCCACTTCTCATGGTCTGCGTCTCCCGGACGATGCATATCTTCCCATTGCAAATGACATGCTGGTTCGCAAGCTTGGCTTACCAGTTGTTATGTTCACTTCCAAACCTCAACTTGATGGAGAGATGGAAGCATTACTTTCGTTCGTTGGGGCCCAGACACGGCTTTCACTCGAAATTATTATTTCAACTTGGCAAGTCACCATTGTTTTATGTCAGCTGGTCACTTACTCGGCATGTTCAGTATGCTGGAGGCTGGAGACTCAGGCTGGAGTAATTCCGAATTTATTGACTATCTAGTCCAATTGTCTCTTCCCCTGACTGTGGAACAGATGTCTATGCTGAAGTCATCTAAGCTTTTCTCTGGGGAGTGTCTCCAAAACCGAGTTGGAAAGAAGCTTCGCTATCGTGCTGATGAACTGTACCCGCCCTTGGACATTTTCCGTCAACTGCAGCTCCCAGTAATCGACTGGGATCAGGGCCGAAAATGGTTGAGTGAGTCGGAAAAAGGTAAGAATGACATTACTGTTACACTTATATATGAAGCTAGCTTCGATCCTAGCTGAACTCTTCTACCGCCTGGGTTTGCATCCCTATCCACCTCTCGAGAAAATCATAGACCTCTGTGCCTCATCAGATACTTTGGTTGGGTCGAGAGCTTTTGGATATCTTTGCAATAACCTCCGATCAAGGTACCCCGAGTATAATCCAGACAAGTTCCAACATGTTGCATTTATTCCAGCAGAGAGCAAGGAGGGCTCTTGTCTGAAAAGTCCCAGAGACGTATGATGTACTATTTTGTTGCCAGATCGTCACTCTTATGCTGTTGCAGGTATTTTTGGGCACCCAGTGGAAAGGACTCGGCTTCCCTGTCGTACAAGATGCCTATCGAGAAGTTAGCGAGCTGGGCATCCAACAACATCCGCCCAGCTCAATGCTTCTTCGCTTTCTGGAGACAACTCGTCCCACGAACGAGGCAATGGCCCGCCAGTGGTACGAATGTTTGGACTGCGTTCAGAGTGAGTGTTGGACCTTCGTATTTTCACATGTCAAACCGTCCTAAATATGTTTTAGGCTTCACGCAGCCTGAACTTAACAGGATTTCGGAGCTACTGATAGTGCCAGTAAACGTAAACTCTTCCGGATCCCTGAAATGGATCTCCCCTTCCCAGTGCTATTTGGGCCCATCTACGAATGACTTTTACACTAAGTTATTTGTTTTCGTGGAATTTGGACCCAAGGCAAATCACTTCTTGAGTACCTGCGGCTTAACAAAGGAGCCTTCAGTGAGAGATGTCGCAGAGAGTCTGATCTGTGACCCAGACAGGTTCTACCTTCTTGCTGGAGGAGGTGATAGGTGGGTGGAGCAAGTGATATTCAATACATGATCCCTGAACTAAAATCGGGGAGTACAGTTTCCTGGACAAGTTACGCGATCTCGCGGCCAGAAAAACCTACATTCCAAATGACACCTTGAACAGGATGAGTTCTCAGCGAACTTTACTTGGTGAGCGCCGGGAGAGAATCAGTGGTGGAGCCGGATGGAAACCTGTCTATCATTTGCGGACGCCCAAGGAGATTGTCATCGTTGACAATTCCCGGGACCATACCCTCTTTGGTGATGTCGTGTTTGTGGCGCCACAAGATGGACTACTTGAACGTGCGCACCAACTTTGCTGCTCATTAGTTGTTGCTTACCTGAACCTACAGGCTTCTATGGCGAGCTTGGGTGCAGACGACTGAGCTCCGTCATTGAAGAACGATATGAAGATTCCTGTGGAATCACCGATGACAAGACATGTTCTGAAGTCCGAACTTTGATTCTCCAGCGGTTCCCCTTGTTCCTGAAACAATGTTCCCATTCTCAGTATGATAAAACCCGTGTCCCTAACTCGAGCAATTTTAGTGTCGTAATATGTGAGAGGCTGCTTGTCCGCAAAACTCTCATCATTGGGGATGGCAACCCCACACGGGAACAAGATCTGTGGGCCACCACGAAGTATAGCAAAGCTGATGGGAAGATAGAGCTATGGTTGTCACGCCATCTAAAGCGGGATATGTATGAGTGAGTGTTATGTCCAATTATATGATGGCTTTTCGGCGGTTCATCTCCACGAAGTCTCGCCGCATCCCTATGCCGACTCTTGTTTGGATTTGTCAAGCTTAACGACATCCTCCTCCTTGGAACCGTGCTTACCGACATAGAACTTCTGAAACAGGCGGGCTTTGATGGTTTGTTCGGTTTTCCTGCATTATGCTGAGGGCAGCCAGCTGACTTTAGTAAACCTTGCAGTCGACCAGATTGATGAGCAGCAGCAGCCTGTGGACAAGTCTTGCAATACCATGGTCACAGACAATTCATGCCTTCTGGAAAATCTCACCGTCGACCAGGATTCTCCACCGCAAGCAGCGCTTGTGCGCATCGGTCACACCATCGCCAATACCTTGAACGATACATACCACATAGTTAAGGGCAGAGTTGCCTCAAGCGCACGGCCATCAGCTGTACATGACGATGCCAGTAGTATACATCATCAAGCTTTGCAGTAAGCTTAATCACTCAGCAAATCTTCTTATTCATTTCTCTCTAGGAATCCCCGTCAGATTATTCGTCAAAGCTACATCCGTAAGTTATGTTACTCCGACCTGTATAAGCGCTCACAGTGACGCCTTCTAACGCGTTACCGTCAACAGAAGAGGTTGTAAACAGGGCAAGTGAGGCATGCGCACCAGGAGGAAGCCATTTGCTCGATGACAAACTTGAAGACGTGGTTCAATTCCTGAGGAATCACTCCTGCAATGACTTCGCACATATCAAAGGCTTCCATTCACTTGGTAGGTCCAACTGTTTCTATCATACTCGTCTTCATTACGGTTGTGTAGGTACACTGGAAGGTGTTGAAATCCACGTGACTGAAGGTAATTCCTTCCGAGCCACTGCTAATGACATGTCGGATATCAGGACGTTGGCTGATGGATTTCCCAGGTGTACCCGACATTGATACATTCATGACCGACAAGAGAGAGCCGCTGGCGCGTTTCATATGCATCATCAAGCCCGCCGCCTCCGCGCATAACCTCCTGATGAGCTCGTTACATATTTTTTCTGATGTTGGTGAAGGTCCAATCGCATTTAACTTGGAAAAAAATATCTACCTCAATCTGCAATACTTTGAGGAATGGCGTGAGTATCACTCGCTTGTGCTATCCATGTTTTGATTCCGCTGTTGACACTGGATAGACGATGAAGATGTAAAGAATGGCCGATTACAGCGAGCCCAGCTGTCATGGTATGTATCATCTCATCTTCTGTCGTCATGGTTGAGTGAACTTTGACCCAAGGTTCTTTGTACTTGCCCACGAAATCGCCCACAACCTCATCCCTTCACATGATTCTGCGCACGAGTTCTGGTTTTCAGCAATTTGCGAAGCGCACGCTAGTGACTTTTTTTCAGCTGTGAGCTCTGATGCGTAACACGACGTTAGTTAGGTGTACCCTCCTGCTATTCGACTTTATCATGAGCATGCTACTTGTGGGCAGACTGCTCTAAACAAGTGGTACCAACGTTTGTACTCTAGGATGTATAGTACAACTAGTCGGGCAAATTGGAAAGGAAATTCATAGGTGTTTGCTAGTCGACAATAAGCATCGTGCCTCAATTGTCCCCTGAACCCCAACACCACAATTTACGTGACTAGATTGGTGATTTGCGAGGAAGATGTGGGATCTCACTGTGGTTAAATACAGGAGTTGTTTCAGGATATATCACTACACCCGACGAGCCCTTGGCGCTCCACTTTGATTTCGCAGCTTTCTACGTCCTGGGTCTATTGAATATCTGACTTCTGGACGATCGTTGCTCAACCGCTTCCATTTAAACTGGAGCATGCCCTTCTAGTTTGGTCTCTTTCTTCTTCCCATCTTGTTACAGCGACACGCCGATCACTGCCATGGCATTACCTGAAGACATCAACGAACGTGTGCTCGACGGGTTCGTCAACAATGAGGCTGCGCCGTTGTCCCTGTTCGACGTGGTCGAGTACGAGATCGATCACGGTCGGGCACTCATGTGGGAGATTTGACCCTGCATGGCCGTCGTGACATTGACAGGAGATGGACTGGACCATGAGTCAATCAAACGGCAAGACTGCAAGATGGACACAAACCTTGCAAGAGTCAGGGGAACTGGTTAGGTGTGAGACCGAATCGAGGATGAGGTTCGAAATCGATGTCAAGGGGACAACTTTGTTCTCACCGTTTGCGAATATGGTTACTCCGATCCAGTCATTTGGTAGGAAGCGCACGAACGTAGAAACCCAGGGAAGACCTCCTAAATGGTTGAGCACCTATAGTGTGGTCATTCATCAGCTATCGGCCAGGAGACTAAGGTGTCCAACACGTACGTGGCGCCCGCAATACGAGCCGCGACCCCAACCCATGCCATACTCGACGATTGAGTGTTTCGAATCCGCTGGGTGGTCAATGGCCACAGGATACGGACACGACAGATTCTGGTACACAGACATCACATTCCGATTATCGTAAACGCCTCGACTGATCCACATTGAGACCCACTTGGCCTGTAATATGCGTCCGAGTGAGCGCGGCACATATCACCGAACGAAGCGCAGAGACCATATCAACGGCACTCGATATAACCCCTCCCGGGCTGGCCATCGCAACAGCCAGCTCCTCAGTGAAGGCCTCGGGCACTCTGCAGCCTTCCTTCGAACCGATCGTCATCATCGTATGTACAGATGACAGACAGGACACGCGTACCATGTTGTTGTATGACCATTGCTCTCAGAGTTCGAACGCCGGCCGCAGGTACTTCAGTCGTGCGATCATCTCCTGCGGGGAATCCGACGGCCCATACGAAGCATCGTATCTGGAGATGGCATTCTGAGTGACGATGCACGCGAACAGCGCAGCGCCTACCGCAGTGTGATTCGCAATGTCGTCTATGAGGAAGCCCAGTGCGGTCGCGCAAAACGCCTTCGAAACCGACGCGATGTGAAACAATGACGTCTGCAGAGTGTCAGCGCAGTATCAACGGCAAGAGATCCAATGGATGGCGCACGTCTGGGGTAGCTTCATCACCGTCCTCTGTCCAATATCCCTAGGTGTGGAACTCGGTTTTGACATGTTTCGAGATGACAGCGACAGAGAGCCCAGTGATGTTCTCATCCGCCAACGTATCTTCGATAAACCTCGAGAGCTGCGGAGTGATAACGCTGTCTTTGTTTTCTCCTAAATGTATTAGCCATCCAAGGCGGTTGCGAGTTGCCCAAACCAACACGCCTTAGCTGGGCATAAAATGACAATGGACCATCTGCAAGGCCTTCAGGTGCAATAGTCACTGACAGGACTGGACTGTGAGTCGTTCTCCACGGACATACAGAGGGCTGACGGTCGGGAGTAGTGGGGCTTATTTGGAACGCCTGTAGCTAGCTCTGGCGATGAATTAGTCAGTAGCTGGGACCGAGGACGAATCGTGGTTGTGCGCGACAGTGACTCCTCCCTGCAGCCGTGCCACCACGACACCTCGGCCGGGCGTAAAATGATAAAGACCGCATCTGTTAAGTGCGACAGAACGTGCGCGACGCGACGACCCGGGATTGGAGCAGAGGGATCGGCTTGCGACCATCACGTACTAGCCATCATCCATCATGGTCGCACCAAGATTACTTCGAGACACTCCAGCAGTACAGCCCTTGAGACTCGCGTGCAGGCATCAGATCGTCGGACATATCAATTATCAGCAAACAAAAAGTGTATGACTATGACATCCAGCAAACGAAAGCAACGATGCGAGGATGAAAGAAAATGACCGCCGACACCACCGATCATGGCGCCCACCCGCCGACCTCTAATACCAACCGTCAGATCATACCCTTTATAAAGGAAAGAACGAGAAAGACGTACGTTCAACCATGACATCGATCGTGTCTGGCATGATGGGAAAGGAAGTACAGGGGTTAGCACGTGTAGGGTAGCCCAACAGCAAGAGCCAAGACGTTCTCACCATTGTCCTCCATGTCGAGCGAGTTCGGCGTATCTTCTTCGCTTATCCTATTCCCGTCGTACAAAAACCTGTTGTGATGTATGAGTCCCGTCAAGACTAACGAGGAGCATGAAAGGATAGGGAAAGAGACGCGCACCGAATGCTCGACACGTCCTTTCCTACCTTGGACGCATACGCCCCCTGCAACTTGCTCAACTTTGTATTTCGCTTGATTTTGAAAAAGACTTCGTCCCCCGTCGAGCTAACGACCTACATGCACGCGAGCGCGCGTACGTGAGGAGGTAGAGGGGAAAATGGCACATGGTCAGCGACTGCGCCGAGGGCTTTTTGACCCGAGACGCACCTTGACATTGATCGGGGCGTTTTCCTCCGTTTTGACTTCGTTCTGAGCCAGCTGCGACTGATCCAGTTCAGTCATCCTTGTCTAATCTTGGTCTATTCCCTCCTCTTTTTCAGAGCGTTGCTGATCACGCGATATGCGATACCTCTTGGATGAGCGTCAACGTAGTCGGTAGTGAAGATCCTGGATCCTGCGCCTATATGGCTTGACGAACGATGGAAACAGAGCACGAAAAGGGCGAAAGGCAAGCCAAGGTGGCAGCGGCTCACCAAGCGCGATTGTCACAGATGTTACCTAATCAACTTTACCAGATTACGCAAGAATGGTACTGCTACCAACCACGGCAAAGATTTAACTTAAATGTAAGTCACTAGAAAGAACGTGTGTGTGCAGGGAGCCAAGGGATAATAAAAAGAAAGAAAGAAAGCGATAAAGAGAGAGAACGAAATGACCCACAAATCACGTCTTGGCCCGGGCTTTCCCCTTGCCCTCCTTCACCTTGTCGACCTTGCCAACCAGACTCAACAACCGCTTCGCACGGCTATACGTCTCGTCCTCCTCGCTCGAATCCACCCACATATCCTCTGCGTCACCGCTCCCCCCCTGCTTCAGCGCCTTTTTCTTGACCCGCTCCTTCGACCTTCTCTTCCGCTCCCTCTCGCCGTTCTCGTCTTCTTCATCCTGCGCTGAAAACGATTCACTCCACGGCGCGTACTCCTTCCCATCATCATCGCACAATGCAGGCGGTGTCGGCGAAAAGGTCGGCTGCAACGACACCCTGACGCTCTTCCGGCGTACCACCGGCGCCTCTGTCGAGACATTCGACGAGGGCTGGTCGGGCACGTTCGAGCTCGGATTCAACTGTGTCGTTACCGATGCAGGCGGAGGATCTACAGGGGGCGGTGGGAACGTAAATGAAAGTGGTGGCGGTGGCGGCGTGTGGGATTGCGGTGGAGGCGAAGGGGAGCGTGCTGGTGGGGCATAGGATGGAGATCGCCTCGGCGGGGAATGTGACTGCGAACGTGCCTCTGGTGGCGATAGCACACCTTGCTCCTCAACGTCGAGATTCTCCTTCACCGTCTCGTACGACGAAATCGACACCGAATCCCTCAACGATGGCGAGACCACTTGTCGACCACGGTCTTCTTCCACCTTCTTCGGCTCCGTATCAGCTCGGCCGGCACCTTGCCTGGTCACCAAAGCTGAAGATGGGATGGTGGTCGAAACAGGACTCGGAGACGGCGTCCGACTCGCGTTGCGTAGGGCCGATCTGAGTGGCATCTTGACCGGACGCTGACCCTGTTGTCCTTGATCCTGTGCGACCCGTCCGCTCTCATCTATCCCCGTGGGCGAACTCGCCGTCCTCGTATGTCCTCGACCATTGATCTCCCCTGCAACGGACGGTTCTTTCCGCTCACGGGCCCCATCAGCATCGCGCAACACAGGCCTCGGTGCACGCGGTACATCCAACGACCTCGCCCTGTCCATCTCCGGCTCCGCCACATCCAACCACCCCTGATCCTGATCCGACGGATTCCCGTCCTCGTGCTCTTTCAGCCGGGTCACGTCCGCAACGATGCTCATCAAGCTCTGGTTCGGAGCGTGTTTGTGGACGTGCGTCGCGTGGCCATTACCGACGTGTCGCCTCGCGCTCTGTTTCGGCTGCGACTCGGTCTGGGTTCGAGATGGCGTTTGGGACTGGGCCAAGGGCTGGAACAGCGGCTCCCAATCGCTCGTCCTGCCTGTCGGTATCAACGCGTGCACTTCCTGCACCGACGTGGCGACAGACATCAAGTGGGTATGTACGACGGACAACGACGCAGATCGTCGGTGTCTCGGCGCGCTCGCTCCATTTGTCGATGGCCTACGGTTCGAGGTAGCTATCGTCGTCGTGGCACGTTGGACACCCGGGCTCGTATTGGTATGGGTGCCCGTGTCGGGATTGATGGTGTCGACCGACACGTCCCTAGGATGAGACGCGCGATCCGGTTGCTCATCGACCTCGGCCTCGTGCCTGGGTGCAGACACGGATACGGTCACCTCAGGTATCTTGCTAGGCGCCGGCTGCAGCGACAACGGTCGACGCGAATCCGCTTCTCGGTCGTCCACCTCGCCATCCGTATGACCCTGATCACTCCCCCTCAAATCAGCCACGGAGGTTTTCCTCCTCTTCACCGTCCCCCGACGCGTCCGCGATGTGGTCTGGCCCACGCTCGCACCCCGACCTACGCTCGCGCCCCCTACGCCAGAGCTGGCACCAGCACCAGCTGGACTGTCGGTGATCCACCCGTCCATGCCCACACCTACACCCGCGCTGGTACGACGGGACGGGACAGGGGGAATAGATCCGTTTTGTGATGCACCCGGTCGGCCCTTGCGCAGTCGCGTTCCTGAAACACGCCGTCCCACGTTCGCCGCTGACGTCGGCATCACCTCCGAGTCCGAGTCCTCTCTTGCCCCTCTCCCCTTGATCCGTGCGTCCGTTCGCGTGACCCAGCCCACGACTCTCGCATTTCCCTTGGTGGCCGTGGCCCGACTCAGCGAGGGAGGTGAGGGAGGGGTATGGCCGTCTTCCCACTCCGTCATGGCCCTGTCCCTGTCCCTGTCCTTGGGTTTTCGAAAGAGACCGCGGATAGACCCGAAGAAGAGCATCGAGGTTCTTCTCTCGCGTTTCGCAGAGCCGGAGCCGGGTGTCAACCCCGGAGCCGAGCCTGAGCTTGGGAACGCAGCCCTGGATGGGCCGATCTCTTCCCCGCGCACGTCAGACGTACTCGCACGCACGCTCGGCGACGAGGGCGCAGCGGGCAGGAAGAGCGCGGACGCAGACGAACTGAGCATCGACCGACGGATGACCTCGAACGGGTCATTTTCGACGATTTTGAGTGGCCCGGTGGGGTGATCATCGTCAGAGCTGGTATCTTGCGCTCCAGGAGGTGCACGAACGGTGGGGAATGTCGTACGGGATACAGTTGAGTTCGCAATAGCGTTGGTCGTGGTGTTGCGGTGGGAGGCAGAAGAGGGCCTATCGGAACCTTCGTCAGAGACTTCGGTGATATGCTGAGATGGGGGTCGACGGGCACGTCTGGTCCGTCTTCGCCTCGGTGTGGGTACAAGATTGTTATTGGACGTAGTCCGCTTCGGCGCTGTTGAATCGCTGTTTTGCTGGGGAGTCTGCAAGCGGACACCGGTGGGGACTGCCAATTCGGAGATGGCGTGTGCGGGTGGGAGCGTGATGGTAAGGTCACCGTCTTCTTCTGCGCGTGGCGTCTGCGCCGGGCTGGTGGGTGGCTTGGATTTGATTTGCAGCTCCACCTCGAGCTCGGGGGCGTGTCCGTGTCCCTTGGATGCCAGATACTCGTGCACGCTTGTTTCGGCGGACCGGGCTGCGGTTTGAGATGCACTTTGAGAAGGCGTGAGCGACGAATTGTCGGATAAATACGTTGGGATTGGTGGCATCAGCCCCGACGCCCCTGGAAGAGCCATTAGACTCGAACCCTGCACAAGTCCAGAAAACTTGCCATTGTGAGCATTCGATGCCACACCGTTGGCACCGAGCGCTTGGAGGGCCTTTAGCCCCTGCTTTCCCATTTCACTCCACACCCAACCACAATCAATGAGCGCACGACATCGCGTGCCCAGACTCTCGTGTGCAAGGCTGATCCGACGAGCGTCGAGTTCACGTTCCTTGGCGACGAGGTGGGCCTCGCAGGCTTGGAGTTCCGCCTGAGCTTGGGCAAGTTTGGCGTTGGTGCCGGCGGGTCCAGTGGCAGAAGCGGTGGTCGTCGAGATGGTGGAGGGGAGGGAAGCAAGAGAGACAGAGCCGAGGCCGGTCAAGGGGGCGACTAACCGGGACGAACGGTGAGCTTCGCGAGTGGATTTGGAGGCTTTTATGAGACGGGTCACGCTGGAGGAGACATGAAGCGAGACGTGGTGAGATAGCGAGAGCACGCACAAAATGTCCCGGTCCCGGAGGATGGCAGTAAGGTCGTCCTCGAGGTCCTTGAGTGAGACGAGCTGTTCGCGCCATGTTTCTACTGCCTGGTTGTACCGCTGCAAAGCCTCGTCCGCACCGGCGAGCGCGTCGACGACGGCGACGATAGGCTGAGCGGGGGACGTTGGATGGGGTGGTGAGGCTGCGGCGTAGGCAGAAAGGGATGCGAGTGCGGAACGGGAGAGCGGGAAGAGAGCGGCGAGGTGTTTCGCGTACTCTTTCTCGTGTGCGATGAGGTTCGTCAACAGCCGCGAGTCCGGCGCGCGGTGGACCATCCTCAACGTGGCGGTGAGGTGATGGTGGTACTGGTCAAAGGGTGCTCGTCGCTGCGGGCGGTGGTGACAACGAGGACCGGTAATGTCGACTCTCACGCGACATGCATCCCTGGTCATTGTCTCATTACGTTGTGAACCCTGCCACCACTCCAAAACTTGTCTCGAGCGGATCAGAGAAAGGGTCGCGCGCTTGGACGCTTCACGGCCTCACCTCATACAAGTCTGTCTGCGGAAATCATGTCTCACTCTAGTCCAGAGTTTGACGGTGGAGCCGAACAGATCAGGGCTTTTACCGGTGGTCATGCGGCCCGACAACAAGAATACTGGACAACGGTCGCGCTACAAGCAGGCCAACCTGATCGCAAGTTTTTCGCCGGCTCATGGCCTTCATGCAGTCGTACGTCACCCAGCCCTCGAGTTACGGCTCAAAACAGGTAATTGACCATTCACATACACAAGAATCGGGTTCATCACATGGTTATTCTACAGTGGATGGTGGAACGTGATGCGAGGACGTGCAGGAACGTTGCAAGAGCCCATGGACACCATCACGAACACCGTTGGACCATCCATTTAGCACTTGCAAGAGTCGGCGCTGCACTTGCAGCTGTTTGGTAGTCAGTACATCCGTTTCCCAGTAATTCAGCAGCACATGTCACTTACGAGTCGCCGCAGTTGCAAGTAGACACGCCGCAAGCACCGGCTTGGTTAACGAGGATAGCGTTGACCTATCGAGCAACATGGTGAGTGAGGGATACACCCGCATAATCGAAACCGTCGCGTACGGTTTGCATTTCGAGTTGGTTATGTGGAGTCGAGATGTGAGGCTCAGAAGTTGTTCAACTTGGGTTGACCGCAAGCAAACCCTCCCCTCTTATACCTCTCCAGTGAAAGCATCCGCAGCTGCGCGCCAAGTCGGCGACCAATGGCAGTGGTTCAAAAAACGTCTCACTATCCACAAAATGCCTCGTCCACAAAATACCTCATCATATCAATTTCAGATAGCATGCGAATCCATCAGCGGGTTCCCATGTTGCAGTCTAGAACTAACCATTCGGAGAAGTCGGTCGACGCTCCGTAACGGCGCAACTATGCTCGATGAGGAAAGCTCTGGTGCGTTGCCATCGCACACAGGCACGATGAAGTGGAGCCCTCATCCGATATAGTCTTATTTCCGAATGCTCATGCCCACCCTTGGGCCACGATATCCCACTCGGTCGATAGGACCATGTAGGATTGCGACGATCTTCTCACAAGATGTCATCATAGTCCTGCATGACCGGAAATCACGTACGCGTGACCGAGGGTTCGATCAAGAAAGACGAGGTCAAGTGTTGGAGATCCCCGGATTGCTTCCACTTCCCTAATTATAATGTGGCTCCCCTCGCCCTCGTACTCCATCGCCGCGTGGGGAAGGCAACGACGGATCGCCGCGTCGGAGGCCCTTTTCTCCTCCGGTGGCATGTGACCCTTGCCATGAGGTCCTTTTGTCATTTCTGGCGCCAAGTTTCCCGATTTGACTGCAGACGGTCGGCGCTACGCCACTCATTGTTGCACGTCGGGAGTCCGGGCTTGCTCTTTATAGAGATAGTGGGTGAGCTTACTCCCGACGGCCAACGGTTCTTTGTACTCGGGCACCCAAAACATCCCTGTGGCGCCCAACCTCGGCCGAAATGCATGCACAAGTCCCCCGGAAACATAATGGAGTTTAAACTGATGAGATTGCGCTATTGAAATTAAAGAATAGTATGATGTTTGGCACTTTACGAGTATTATGCATTCCCCCGAGTCATCCGCACCCCTCCCTATCCCTGTGAACTGCATGCCTGTTCTACATCATGACAGAACCAGCCTACATTCAAGCGAGGGCGTTCAGCTCTGAGCTGAGTGATATCGCAACGTCCGTCATCTCCACGACGTGCTGCTCCCGCGCTACTTTTGTGCATTGTTCCCGCCAGGACTTTTCCGCGGTCACTTGGATCCAATATCCCATGTCGAGGTCGACGACGGACAGACTGTATACCTCAATCCTACGACGTCTCTGGTGATTTCAAAGCACCGTAAGCAATTCATTTTGCAGAAGACCAAGCAGAAACACGCACGAGCAGGTCTTTGATCGCATCCAGCGTATCTTCCAAGCCAATCACGATTTCCCTCGTTTTTCTAGGGACGACACAAAGCAAACCGAGCTCTTGTGGTACATCGAGACGAAGATCGATGCCTAGAATGATACGCGCCACGATTTGTTCTTCGTCTGTTCCGAAAAGAAAGTCCACAGGTGAGTCACATCCCCACGCCCACACGAGTACAATAGGAAATGTACATACCGAACGGTCGCAAACATGCGCTCGCCATCACGAATACAACTGGTTTGTGCATTGTAACACTTGAGCCGGTGCGAAGAATGGCTCGAGGGAGATGGTCATCGGCCAAGAACCGGTAATCGATAACGTGAGCCACTTTGTTTGGAAGGGACCGGGTAAGAATCAATGCGAGGTCTCCCCAGCCGTAAAGGATCGACTCCCTTCGTGACGTGTCGAGTACATCTATAATCCACGTCACCTACGAACAGAACCCAGAATCAGCGTCGTTGCTAATGACACGATATGTCTATACGGACCGTCGCTAGCGCAAATAACTCGTCGAACACTTGATCGCCTTCATTGGACGGTACGTATTGAACGGGGACGGTCTCAGGGTCCTCTAACGGCTCCTCAGACACTTTTTCCTGCTCGAGATCGTCCGCCAGACTCATCCAGTATTCCATTGAACGTGTGCGGATGAGGAATGGTCTGTGCGCGTCATCAGCACGACAGGTGGCGAAATGTAGCTTGAGATAATACGAACCGGCTAAGGGTTCTACAAACCGTGCCTCGCTCGGCGATGTCGTACAGATCCACATCAGTCCCTTCCTCGCCGGATTCCCCCACAATGTCAAGAGACGGGCTGTGGCGTTGATCAACGTCTTCCTCGCCGGGCGTAAACACAAAAGACGCGTAATGCTCACATTCGGTGCTGCAGGACCTCGCTCTGCCGTCCATCCGTATTGGTTGTGCACGTGATAACGTCAGACTCGGATGCGCTATCAAAGGATTAGTTCAGACGTGCATACACAAATGGTTTCTTGCATTCGCACCTCATGTGGCTGTGCTCGTATTTACCCATCACTTGTCCACGAGGAGAGTAAACGTCCGAGTGGACCGTCGTCGTGATGGTATTTGTTGAATCCACCTGCATGCTGGATAGAGGTGGTCAGTCTTGCAATTACCATCCCACACATAGTACGTACTCCTGCCAATGAGAAGTACTGTGTTCACTGGACAATAACACCTCGTGCCTCGCAGATCCATTCATATTGCCACGTACTGAGGTTGCATTGCGATAGTATGATCGAGAATCAGAGGAATCGTCCACAGCGTAGTGAGTTTCTTCCGCCTGAAGCGTATCCGTGGTAATTTGAGAGGACGATTCGCACAGCAGGTCGTTGCTAGTCCACTTGGGTGCAGGAACCCGGAGACGTCCTCTACTGGTTACTGATATGGAACGAGTCTCTGCGGCTTTTGGTGAGACTGTGTCCCTGCTGGATGGCGCTGTTATATTCGATGCGACCAGGACTGATGCGGCCACCGCCAGCGTTTCGTCTAGCGCACCATTGACGGCTCGATCTTGACCTTGGGAAGTTGATCTTGCGTCGGCAATCCGAACGGTCTGTTCGATTTTGTTTTCTGACGCCACTTGATCCGGCAGCCCAGCGTGCCCGTTGGTCTGCTCCGATCTTGCCGACGACCCATCATCCGGATGCGTCGAACCTCTTTGGGCATTGGAGCCACTGAGAGTGGTGCGTTGATATAGATCACCGTTACCCAACATCCTTGTTTCTCCGTTGCTGAAAGTAGGAAACCTTCGGTTGGTATCATACGAGAAATGAGGTCAAAATGGCTCACGAGGATATGATGCGCGTGGTTCGTTTTTGCTCCCATCCAACTGCGGTAGTGTCTACGCACTCGTCTTGTCTGTCGTTTTTGAGCTGTGATAATGCGTTCTCGGCTGCATGCAAGTCGATCGATCCGGGTTCGGTGGAGTGGATAAACGTGGAGATGCTGCCCACCTCGGCACCCGGGTTACTCTGGGCACCAAGTGCTACGAGATCTGTTATAACAATGACCCGAAAGGCGCAAACGGTGACGTACTTGACAAGTGAGCGACATCGTCGACAGACGCTTGAGATTTACTCGTTTCCGTACGAGAGGTCTGTATCACGGCGGGACTTCATACATGTCAGTGCACAACGTAGATTCTACCCAGTATCACTGCGCACCTAACGGCCAGCTCACACCGACCTACTCTGATGTCCGTTGCTTCGTACCCCGTCGGGGTCGTCACCACAGATTGATCGCTGTGTTTCCCCAGGCTTGTCTCGGATGTCTTGTTCTCCTCTTCGATCGTCGTACCAACACGTTCGACAGACGACTCGCGAGAAACAAATAACTGGACCTGTTCTTCGCCATTGAGGGTCGTGTGGTTTACTAGGTTCCGGTCGTGAAGCTCAGTAGAAACCGCATGACCAGATCCGACGACCGATATCATGCAAGTGTCGTGGTCCTGCAACGAAACTTGTCGCGATACGTTGCTTGTCCCTCCTTCGACGTGCCCGATGTCTTGGACAGTCGTGGCTGTGCTGAGGCTTTTATCTCTGCGCTAAGGGTTAGCCTTCATGACACCATAACCTACGATAGAGCAAACTCACACATATTCGGAGAGTACACGTACTTCGTGAGCGTCGGGGGACGAAGGAATCATAGCGACGTCTTCCTCTTCCAGAGGACGAGAAACAGAAACATCAATCGACCGCTCGCGAGTCGGATCAATACTGTTGGTTTGTGTTCTCAACCCAACAGCGATCGTGTCCACCGTGTGCACGTCCGACCCAACGACGGCGACTTGTGAATTTGAGACAGTAGAGATTACGGGCTGTTGTGATTTACGACGATAGGTCACATCCAGGTCCACTGGGGGCGATGGCATTTGATTCTGCGCCGAGACGGCGAGTGTAGCCATAGCCACTGTGTCATGTCCATCACCATTGGTAGCCGTGTGTCCCTGGGAAGGAGACGAGATCTCGATTCGGTGCCGTGTGGTTATGGACTCAAACGCAGGGCGTTCGCTTGCGCTTGAGATGGCTCTGGTACGTCGGTCGAGAACACCTTCACCATCTGTCCTTCGAGCCGAACTGACTTCCTCAGTGCTATAAGACGCGTTAGGCCGCATCCCTGCACGACGTGGAAAAACTAACTGGGTCTCCTGGTGCACTTCGAACGCATCTGTGGCTTGTACAAGCAGGGGAATAGGAATAGACCCTCCGACACCACTGTCGTCTCCAGGACATGTGGCCCGGAAGGCCCGGCGACGCCCAATGGTCGAAGCGCCCTCTTCGGATTGCTGCTGGAACTCGCTACTCAGGCTGCTCGATTTTTCATCAACATGACATTGGTTATATGAGCTTGGAAGTTGGCGGTCGTCTCCTGAAAGCATATCACTTAGATGGGTAGGCACATCATCATAATCAGAAACTGCGTCTTGGTAGCTTGGTGGTGGTTCTCTGCTGCTAAATCCGGGCAAGTCATCAGTTTCGGTGAGTCACGTGGACCACAACATGCTTACGAGTCCCAGGTGTTTATCTGCCACTCATAGTCGCTCTTCGTTGCTTGTGTAGCTTCCGAGTGAACTACTTGCGTCTGCTCTTCCTGTACTAAGCTAGATGATGCGAGGTCTGTAACTTTCCCGCAGGAGTATCCTGTACCAAAGGCGGTATATGAAGGGGCATGAAGGCAGCCGGGGGCGCACTTACCTTCCATGGCTTGATCCGTGCGCTTAACAACGTGAGTGTCTTCCCCCGCAGTTGGCGTGTGTGGAGACGACGACGCAGGGGATTCGGTGGAATATCCATCTTGTAATTCAGGACCGTCGCCAAGGGGCTCGCCTCTCCCGAGCGGAACCATTGAAGGGCTGCGGAATAATTTAGCAGAAAAGCCGAGCATATCGCGAACACGAACCTGTCCGTCTTTACGGAGAGTGCTACCGAGTGTCCTTCGAATTCCACATCCTGTTTAGTTTCGGCGGGGAGAGATTTGCTTAGCATGTCAACACGAGTGCTGAGAAGACGTGCGGAACTGAGTAATGAACTGATGTCCTGCTGCAGATCCGAGACAGGACTATCTGTGCCTGATGATCCTGCGGAATGATCAACTTCAACATGCCGACAGATCGAATCAGAACCAGATTGATTCGAATCCCGGATGTTCTCCATGGAATGACTGTCGAGTGGCTCTGCAGTGTCTTTCGCAACGTGTGCAGAATTGGTCTCCACTCTAGCCCTATCATCGTATTGTCAATATCCCAGTTTAAAGCGATATGGTTGATCAGAACAAAGACTGACGCTGTGAATATCCGTGTTGTCCTTGACTGTTCGGTGGGCGAAGACGTCTGACATGGCACAAGAGTCTCTCGTCCGTACAACGTCGATTCTGATCTCGACTCCAACTCGACGCTAGATACCACCTGCTCCTGCGTGTTTTCGAATCTTCGCGGTTCGTCCGGCTGCCCAACCAGCTCACGCTCCGTTGAACATTGTCGTGGGCTAGCAGTCAGCGGTGTGGAAGCGCCGTTCTGGTAGTTGGATGTAGCACAGTAACCTGAATAAGACGTGGTAGATAGAATAGCTCCGCATCCCCTAACTCAAGGTATGAACACCATGTCACCAGACGAACATCAAGTTACTTACGAGGATGTCGGCTGCTCGTGGACGTCAGATTTCTCCGATATTCTCATGGATAAGTTCTCCGACTCCGATTTCGCATGCTGCTGTGTCGCTTTCCTCGAGAATGCGTCGCCATTGATAAATTCCTTGGACATTTGTGCGCCCGCAGCAAGAGCCACCACGGCACAAGCGGAAACACTCTCGTTCCCAATAATTCCAGCATCTCGGGTTGCTTGGCTATCCGACGCTCCAGTATGTGTTGGAGGTGGCATGGAGAATGGCGTAGGATGGGTTGATACTGCTCTGCGGACATCCTCAGCGTGGATATCCCCAGATTGCGACGCAGCTGACGTGACCAAGGTTCTGGAAAGACATCAGGAGAAGCCGACGAAATGGCCGCTATATCACGAACCTGCCAGCATCGCCAGAGTGGCCTACCGGGGGTACAGCTGGAATGGTGACAGTTGTAAACGGTGACTCGGCCGTCGCAGCCAAGGTCTCTCGTGAAATGGCGAACTGAGAAAGCTCTTCCACACATCGTGTAGATGCTACACTTTGTTCGATGGTTGCAGCATCCGAACTACGGCCAGGGAACGCATGAACTTGGGGTCCCTCAACGTGTTGATCCTCAACATTTGTCAAACTGAGAGATTCTTTGGGTACAAGCTGATGAACTTGAAGGGTTCTATACAAGTCCGTGACAGATTCCACACGGTTCTGGTTACCGTGCGTGGAGACAAGGTAAGCGGCATCTAGATTTGCGTCAGTGGTGCATTTGCCCTCGACGCTTTCACTCAGGTGTCCGTGACACAACCCTGCGTCCGATTTATACGACAAATTGTCCGTCTCATCCCTAGACTTCTATGAGCCTCCAGAAGAAAAAGCATGGCACGCACTCACGAGACCTCTGTAAGAGAGATGCGTGTTTTCTCGGCATCCACGGAGAACTGAGTATGCCCATTGGGTTGTTCCAGCGACACAGCCAAAGTACCCACGGTATCTCCCCGAGAACCATGCAGTCCATTCATTTGCACACGGGACTCAGCGGTCACGGACGACACGGCAGAGTCGGTGTGCCCATCTGCAAATTCAGTGTCGTTTCGCTGTGAGGTCGCATACACGTCTGATTGTATGAAAGCTTCTTTGGATGTCACTCGGGTAGAGCGGCCGGTCGGCAGGATCGCGGGGATTCCCTGATGATTCGATGTGACACCGACACCGTTTGTTGCCTCCACATGATAGTCGCTGACGGATCGCGTCAATGACAGAAAGGAAAGCGAAACTAAAAACGCGCACGATGATGATGTAGTTACAGAGCGCTCGTGCCCTAGCCCAATTTCCATTTCACTTTGCACGCGCTCCGTCTCTTGTTTGTCCTCGTGCTGTTCAGTGCGAGCGGCACTACGAAGAACGCATTCAATATTAATGGAGTCTCCCTCCGTCGAGTCACCTGCAGGCCAATGTGGGGTACTAGTGCTTTCGATGGCGTAAGTGGCCGACCCTTCCACCACATTTTCCCCTTCACGTGTCATTGTCTGTAGAGAAGTCGGTATCTTCCGATCGGAAGTGGAGTGTTCATTCAGTGTCCACTGGTGTCTGGTTTCATTTCCGGACAGTTGCTCTGTGTGTGTGTCTTCGACGTCATGTATTGAGAGCGAGCCGGCGCGGCGTGGGCCAAGACCATGGTCCGCGTCCGCGTGTGTGAACGAGTTCGTATTGGATGAGCATGTAACGTTCCTCGATTGTAGTTGATGGGAAATCTCAGCGCTGACTACGCCCACAAGAGGTGCCTTGTTGTCGTGAGGCGAGCCAGACTCGGAGGGCGAAGAACCAGAGTTCGAAGCGGATGCAGCATTACCGTTAATCAGATCTGTACCCGCAGCCTGAATGATTACTTTTGAAGCCTGATCATGCTCCGTCTTCGCAAACACGCTGGTGGTGTTGTCCCTGCTACTGAGATTTACTGATAGCAATGACCAAGATAGAGCCTATACTCACGAAGATGCATTTCTTGGACGCAAGGATGCCCTGGGTTGTCCGTCACAAACCTCATGTTGTTCATTTGATAAGGTCGACTCAATCGTAACATCGGCCGTTACCGTCGCTCGCGGAGTTTCGTATTGGTTCGACGTTTTCTGATCGAGTTGGCGAGTCTGCTCTTCGTCGTGTACAAGATGGTGAGATGCTATCTTGGTCGATTGGGTGGAGCCCCCGCCGGATTCGCTTGTCACGCATTCGCTGACACTGTCCCGCGACATAACGTTCTCAACGTAACCGGGGCGAATGGAGTGGGTCGACTTCTGCGCAATAGTCGTGCCAATACTTGCAGATCCAGGCTGGAGAACACCAGGAACTGGCTCGGGCCGCCTTTCATCAACCGCGACACGACTTGATAGTTCCGGTGATCGGGTCTTGGTGTAGGTTTCACTAGACTTGGAGGACGAAGTCACGCAGTTCCCCACTAGAGTAAGCGGTGTGGGGCGGGTAGTGTCCGCATTCACGTCGTCGAGTTCTCGAGCACCCGTTTGAAGATTACCGCTTCGTTCAACTCCGTTAATGCGTTCTGCGCAGTCATTGTCATGGGCTACGTCCTGCGTCGAGCTGCTCTCCTGATTTCTGCTAGCCGGATCAGCTCAGCTCAGCTCAGTAGCAGAAATGGAAGAAACTAACGAATTTCCCGTAACCATTACAGCTATCTCCTCGTTAGACGACAGGTTGTTCAGTCGCCCCTGGGAGGTAATTACTGTAGGGGCAGGCTTTCCGGCGCGCAGTGTCGATCCCTTAATGGACAGTATAGCATCGACGGCTTTCGCGTCCGGGCCCGAGGGCAGGGAATCACTTGTGATGGTCTTCGTGGCGTTGGACGCTTCAACCGACAACGTTTGCTCTGCAGAAACTGCATCCTGGGTCACAGTGGATTCGCCCGTTGATGCGGCGGTGCATGTGGTCGTTCGGATGTCCACAGCCGTGACGCCTCGGGTGTACGTGTGAACACAGATAAAGAGGTGAGTGAAAGGAGAATTTACCTTGGCGGCTATCCACACATTCAACGTAATTTTGGTCCTGGTTCACCTTGCGTTGAGAGGCTTCTGCTGATCTTTGAGGATGTCAGCGTAGCCTATAGGGTAAATGATATCGGATCCACATACTTTGTACGATGGATCTCAGTTTCGGCTTCACCGACCGTCATTACAGCAGGGGCAAGTGTCGTCGTGTTTCGGGATACTGGTAAATTGACGATCGCGCTCTGCCGCACAGTACCGTTCATGGTAACATCCTCCTTTGTGTACTTTTGAGCGTCTTCGATCATCCTGGAAGATTCTGTCTCGATAGTGAAACCGCGATCGTGCACAACACCCATGCGGTCGTCAACTTTGACCTCTGTGCACTCTGGATGTTCTTCGTGTCGGGATTCGGTAGCGGCCTCGTATGCTTTAGTAGCAATCCATGCGGTTGCGAGCAATGCAGGTACCACCAAGCTCTCTTGCTTGGAGGAAGTCGACCTGGAAGTATCATTTTCGGACGTTCTTTCAGTTACATCCGCTCCTGATTTGGGGACAGTGGTGCTCTCGGATACCTCGACTGAGTCACGATGATAATTTCTAAAATCGCTCGTAAGTAAAGAGTGTAATAATAACGCGGCGTTTTACCTGGTTTCGTGGCTCTCCTGTTGGAAATCACCTTCTTTGTGTTCCTTGGACATTACCAGAGATACGTCCTCCTCGCCTTGGGGTCCCAAATACTCGCTAACAGGCACATAATATTTCCGCGGAGTACCTGAAGAAGCCGTCGTATGCATCGTCCCATTCCAACTGAGATTGGCTTGCATCGCCTCAGCCTGTCGGAGCCCTCCATCCTTACGTTTGTCAGGGTGATACCTCGCACTGGGAGAACTACGAGGATATCAGATAATGACCAATCCATTTAGTCAAGCACTTACAGCTGAACCGCAGCGGCCTCGGAAACCGTATCGGCCGTCGTCACCCTACGTGCCACGTCCACGTTCGATGCTACGCCGTCCTCATTTTGAGACAGGCCGCCGTGTACTGGCGGAGTAAGTTCCCGCGTCAGGTGGTGTTTCTCATGCACCTCATGTGTACGACCATTCGAAGACATTAAGTCGGGCGCCTTCGCCCCAACATCGGCTTGCGAGTGGATGCTGGTTCGCATTATCGTGACATCTGTGCCTTTCGTATCAGCATACAACTCGAAAGGGCGGCTGCTTTTCTCTGGGTGACTTTGGCGTCTTTTAGCGCCTGCATTACACAAATCGTGGCACCTCCTACCTTAATTCCCCGCTGACAGGGATATCATCTTTGCAGGTTTGTTGCGCCCCAGTCGTGTCACTGTTGGAATACTGAGGGACCTTGTTTTCGATCCCGTGAAGATTGCCAGGTGTAGGCACGAAATCGCGGCCCCTTTTTCTTGCGCCGCCGTACCCGGCGACCGTAGGTCCAGACGATTGCAGGCCAGTTGGGGAAGGGAGCTCGCCGCGCCTGTCAGTTTCCAGAGCCCAAGCTTCCTCCACGATGGTGCCTCGTTGTATTTCCTTCGACGCATGCACATGATCGTCGAACCCGACACGTTCTGGGTTAGTTTGTACATCTGGCTTTGCGCTCGTGATGACTGCTGGCCAGAGAGCTCGTCTAAAGTGCTAGGTCAGAAAAAAACATTCTCGCATAGCAAGGTGATCACCAACGAGGCATCCGAGTGAAACTGGTTCCCCGATTTTTCCTGAGCGATTGTCGTGCCCTTGGTACTTGCATAAACTGAGCGCCGAGTTTCACTGTCACGTTCCTTGGCGTCCCCGACAAGCAGGGAAGTAGAAATCGTTGCAGAATCATCCACACGAAATGCATCGTCACTAGAGACTTCATCCGTTGTCTCGGACGTGGAGGGGATGGCATGTGCAGTGCTAGAAGATGACACCATTTTCCCCGACAATGATGCGCCACCATCGAATCGATTGTGCTGATAAGCAACGTTGACTTCAAGGGGCGTTATTATGGTGCGTGGGGATTCCAGAAGCTTGCGACTATTCATAACCGGCGACACAATGACCAAGGGCACTATGGGAGGTTTGGCGGATGGCTGAAGATATGCCGACCCGTCGTCCATGGTGCGATATGGAGACCTGGCTGACGATTCCGATGAAGATTCCGTTATTACCGAACGGTGTAATTGAGCGTTGACACCAGCGTTGCGGTTTTCATTGAATTGTGGGGTCGAACGATTATGATCGACATCAAAGGTCGCTAATGTAGCCCTGCTGATGAATGATCAGCAGAAGGTATTACACAAAGGTTGAAACAGACCAATCATCGGCTTTTTCTTCCGTGTTTGCCAACAATTGTTCAATTGAACGAGGGGGAGCAGACGGTCGCATCGGGAGCATTTGAACCGAAGTGTCCCGAGGAACAGATCGAATATGGATATGGGGCTTCCTCTCATGCGAGTTTGCACTAACCCAGTCATCGGCGGCTGCGTCAGAAGTCCTTTCAATCCGGTGTTTCTCGGCGACCCAAGGAGCCGGTATAGCGTGCGCGTTTCGATGGTGTGATCCGGCTTCCGCACCACCAAGTGAACGGCTGTCTCTTGTCTGGTTGGCGTGAAGTAATGAACGACGATGGCCTGCTCCAGCGAGACTAAAACCAGGTAACGGGCGATGACCGGTGAGGGGAGAGGATACCCTGACTGCACTGGACAACCTAGCATGACTACATGACCATTCAAATAATGATCGAAAGAGAAATAAGGCACGAACGTCTGGTGGCAAGAATTCATTTCGTTCTCAGCATCTTGGTGGTCGTGTGTGACGGTGTGTTCAATAGAACGAGCTTGCTTCCTAGGAGAACTAAATGGAGAAGTCGAAGGTACAGAATTGTGGAATGGCTCTGGAACTGAGAATTGACTGATAGGAGAAAGACAGCGATTGGTACGAGGACTCGTAGGTACGGATACATCGTGTGGGCGACTGTCCCCGGGTCGTTGAGGAGCGGCTTCTACGCGTTGAGAACTTGCAAGACGACCGGACAACAATCCAACGGGTGAGCAAGCCCGAAGACGGGTTGGAGAACTCTCGTAAGCCATGGAATCTTGTTCGTTGGTGATAAGGCTGGTTAGTGAACTCCTTATGTGTAGATCAATCCCTCGCAACCGGACGGAAAGCTACAAGACGAACCTCGGAGATTGTACGCTGTTGCTCAGTCTACGGACCCTGTTAGCTCCTTGCTCAATTTTGGTGAACAAGTCCGAAGACCGGCTGGCTTGAGACCCCGGCATGACATCGAGGGAACTATACTCATGTGTTCGGGAACAAGAGTACTCGTCCGGAGGCTGGAACGTGGCCCCGGGACGGAAAGACTCGCTGACTACATCATCCTTATGTATCGGTGGAATAGAGCGAGGTGAACTCTGAGCGAGCTGTGCAGTTCCCCTGGACGTTTCTGTCTCAGAAGTAACAGAGGCACATATTGCTTCCATCACATCACGGCTGATGGGGGATAGACGCGAGCTGCAAGGGTGCTCAGTATTGATGGAGCAATCGCGACTAAGGAGAATGTATCAGCCAATAATGGATGATTGACATCATAAACGATAGATACCTCCGCTCCATAGATCCATTGTAATGCAACCTATCATCGGGAATTACGCGTAAAATGTCGTTATTCAGTAACAAGCTTGAGGAACTCTCAGTCTGGGACATATGGGAAGAATCGTGGGAACGTTTTGCAGCATTCGAGACGATGAAAGAGCATTGCTGGAAGGTCTCATGTTCTTGGGTGATGTTCCACCTCATTTCGGTCGCGAAGCAGAGGACTTCATATCGTTTTGCCTAGTAGAGTCGGTCACAGAGTGGAAAGGGGCAATAGGCACGCAGCACTCACGGTCACCTGTCGGCCTGCGTAGGTGATAAGCGCGCCGTGCGGCAATCCAGTCCCCGCCTTGCCGATGCCTAACACAAATGACTATGAAGAGGAAAGATGAAATGGGTTCAGAATCTCACACCAGTGACCCTATATTCGGCCCAACCAGACAGGACGTTAGATCGATATATAAAAACATGAAAAATGACTCCACCTCTAAGAACGCTCGTGCAATGAACTGAGGCCCACCATACGCTTCCGAGCATGGGACTGCATAATTTGGAATGACGTTATCTAACACAAGCGCCTGAATCGTCACATTGTTAGCCTAGACACAAGGTACTGGTCAAGACCCGCTGGCAATCGACGTACCCAGGCGAGCGGAAGTGGTGCTCCATGTAGCACAATATCCCTGGTGCTTTTCCGCGCATCTTCGAGGAACTGATCGCGTCGCGAAAGTCTGCTCTCTGTTGGAAACGACGTGGCTGTATGATATTCTGTAGTAGGAAACAGGCCACGGCAGTCGGTCCGTGGGCTTGTACCCTTCTTGAAGGGCGAAAGATTCAATTTGTTTGACTTGGTTGGCAACATCGAAAGCTGAATGGTGTGGGAAGGACGAGCACTTAGAAATCTCGAAACGTCACATAAATACCATCAATTACGCCCTGGTCCCTGATGAAGGACTCTAGGTTCCGAATTGTGGTCCGAAGAACTTGTGGCTTAGCGCCCTTGGAGCAACGTCACTCCGGGTAAGGCATCATTCCCCAGGACTGCGGAAGTTGGGGTATCACGTCCACCAAAATGGAGATACACGCGGTGACAAGTGTTCGGCGCAAATGTGGATGCCACCAAAGGTAACAGGGTCAAATGACAAACGTTGCCTCGCGTCTTCCGTGTTGCAAACTCAATAGCACGCTTGTCCTACAAGGCTACACCGCAATCCTCAATTTCACTGCGGTTGGCCCAAGAAAGACAGCGTTGATAATGGCACACGGAAGGCTTAAA